>APFE031271932.1:108429-148467 GCA_000404065.3 Pinus taeda | reverse complement strand
CCTCTTCCAAAGGACATCTGGGTCTTAAAGGCTTGCTCTAAAGATGAGTTTTCACTCCTACTCAATCTCTGCTCATGTGTTATCAGTGATGCATGTAGCTCATCAACTGAAAAGTTTGAGAGATCCTTTGTCTCTTCAATGGTGGTGACAATAGCATCAAACTTTGAGGGTAAAACCCTCAATATTTTCTCCACAATCCTCCTTTCTTCAAGAGTTTCTCCATGAGACCTTATCTGTGTGACCATACCAATTACATGTGTGAAGAATGAGTCAATGTTGTCTGACTCTTTCATGTTCAGATTCTCAAAATCTCTCCTCAGCAACTGTAGTTTTGTTGTCTTCACTTTCTCCATGCCTTGATAGGCTGTCTTGAGGGTCTACCATGCTTCATTGGATGTCTTAGCTGCTGCTAACCTTAGAAACATACTCTGGTCTACTGCTTGATACAAAAATACAAAGGCTTTTGTATCTTTCTTCCTATTGCTCTTCAGCAGATCCTTCTCTGCTGGAGTTAATCTATTGAACTCAATTTCATCTGCTGGTTCTTCAAACCCGTCTTGAACTAATTCCCATAAATCTTGAGAAGCAAACAGGGCTCTCATGGTTATGGCCCAATAGTCATAGTTTTTCCCATTAAATTGTGGGAGCTAGGTGTTAAACATACCCACAGTGCTTGTGCTGGCCATTCCTTGCATCCTTAATTATGCTTCAATTTCTTGACTATGTATTTTAAAACAACTAACTGCTTCTTCAGCAACACAAAAAAAACTTTGTGAAATACCTAAGTATTTTCTTGACTGAGCCTTCACTCTGTTGGAGAAGATCTACTGCTGCAACAAAAGAATCCTCCCTTTAGCTTCTTTGTCACCTTCAAAGAGCCTAAACCTACTCTGATACCATTGTTGGGGATTTTTCTGGTAAAATCCCAAAAACAAACAATTCAAACACACAGAGGCAATGCTCTGTTTCCTTTACTCCAGGATCTTTTTGTGCACAGGGAAGCTTTTAAAAAAAATTACTGAGAACAGAGTATTGCACCGCCATAAAAGATTTCTATTCATTAAAACAAAATCACTAACAAAATCACTGATACATATTCATCCTCTATGCTGAGAGGGATTCACCAAAACATTTCAAAAGAAACACCAAAACATTTCAAAAGAAATTACTGTCTCCTTTTACAAATAATTTTACGCTGCTCTGTAAAATCTTCATTCACTGCTATAAAATAACTTTTACATTTACTGCTGTAGAAATAAAAATCAACACACTGCTGTGTGGAAATTACACATTTACCAAAAACTTACATTACCATTTTCACTGCTGTGTGAAAGGTTTTATGGTTTTCACTGATACATGCTTCCATCATTTTCATTACATGCTCCCCTGTGTTTTTCTATATTCACCACTTCGCACTACTGTGTGTTTCATTCCCAAAATACAATTCACCAAAAAAGAATTACGAATGTATTTTACTTGTTTACTAAAACAAAACTTACACCCGTGAATAATTAAAAACAATAAAATTAAAAACTATATGACATTGCTCATACCTATTATAAATTCGCGATAACTCCGTAAAAAATAAAAATATTAAAATTAAAAGCTTTTACCAAAATTTGCTGCAGGTTTGTGATGTCCGTCAACCGTTGATTTGCCCTCAAGAAATCCAACGGTCAACGATATCGGGTGAGCCTTTTTAACGGAACTTTACCTCCTGAGATTGTCAGAGATGGTGACGTATGGGGAAAGCCACGTGTCAACACTATATTTTCTCGGGTCGCTTGTGTACAAAAACTACGTTCACACAAAAGCGGTCCGAGAAGCTCACGGCCGGTTTGTGGTTTTACTGCTGTGGTTTTGGGCGTTGGTACGGCTGCGTTAAAATTACATATTCAACAAATATTTAGTGAATTAGAAATCAAAATAAACTCTAAGTGTATAAAATTCTCAAAATATATCAAAGGTTATTGATATGAGATCACTTCTTTTAAAGTTGTATAAAAGTCATGATTAAAATGAGACGTCAAACATTTTTCCCATGTTAGAAAAAGTCTAGAAATTAGATCAAATTTGTACCAATTAATTAATGGGCAAACGCATTTATCGCAAGTCCCTATGACTCTCTTTATATTCTCTACGTATTTAGCAAGAAGCGAAATCGGCAGTTAATTTAAAGGAAATCCTGGAAACAGTCCAGGCAATGAAATTGTCAATTTATTGCCGATATTGACGGTGGATACACGTGAATAAATCTGGAACAAAAAATTCACATGATAATCCTGAACATGTGCGTACAAAATGAAAAGCCAAAGTCCTCGCAATTAAGATTAACGAGGTTGAACTTGAATGGGTGGACTTCTAAAATTACTCGCAGATTACAATGTGAGAAGTAAAATCATGAAATTTTAATAGTTATATTCGTAGTTACCAAGTTACCCCAAACTGGGATAAAAAGTACGGAAATTCGCCCATTCGGTTCGATACTGAACGATTTGCTTCAATTCGATCCGATTCGTAGCATAAAAGCTTAATCTAGCGGATTCGTAGCATAAGAGCTTAATCTAGCAAGTTAATCTTTTGGTATAGGTTAATAAGTAAATCTTATTAACTGTAATTTTATAGCTCATTTAAAATGGTGTTCATTACTTGTTATAGGTTGCTCTTTCAATAGAAATAGAGCTTAATCTAGCAAGTTAATCTTTTGGTATATGTTAATTAGTAGATCTTATTAATTGTAATTTTATAGCTCATCTAAAATGATTATTCATTACTTGTTATAGGTTGCTGTTTCAATAGAAATATATAGAGAGTGGCATATACAAAGGAAAATAAAAATGAGAATAAAAGGAAAGAAGAATAAAATTAGGATTAAAAAAAGAAAAAATAGAAAGTAATTGAAATTACAAAAATTTTGTTGTCTTTGGTTTTCAATTTTAGAAACCAGGAAAAAAAAGAATATATGAAAGTTGTTTAATTTTATGAAGGATTGTTTTTTATTTATGGAAGTATTATAGATAAATCAGTTTTGAATATAGATTTTATAAATATAACCGGGTAACTATGCTTATATTCCCAGTTTATAAATTCAGATAATGTGTAAACTCTGCATACGCCAAATCGCCAACAATGATTCTGTTTAATGCTAAAGGTTTACAAGAAAAACGAAAAGGCCATTCTCCCGTTTGTAGAAGACGAAATCAGAAAGAAAAATTGCAGTACAGTTCTTTTATAACGTGATAGAAGACAGAAGATACATAGAGTTCTATATTTAAAGAGTAAATTAACATTGGATAAATAAGCATGACACCCTACATTAAATGGACGCGATGACCAAGGAGGTATAATGTTTGTGCAGAACTCTTGGCCTAACGAATTAAGTAAAAGGAAATTGTAAATCGGAGTCCACAGATGCGCATATTCCAGACCACGTCGAGTATGTGGTCAGATGCGCTCCACCCTTTACACTGTAATATATTCGATTTTTCCTGAGACAGATACACATTCTGTTACACCTGCTGCCTGCAAAACTTCCGTTACCCCATTTGGTCTCACTACCTTATATAGAGGCATGGTGAGAAGCATTAGCATTCGAATTTGAATAGAATTCTACGAGTGTCTGCATGGCCTGAACCTGCATCTTAAGAGCCACGATGTAGTCGGCCGTTTCCTTTAGGAAAACGGGTGTGTCCAGTCCGTCACTTCCAGGCACGAGTAACCTTAGGGTTTGGATACGAGAACCAATTATACCTCCTGCTACTTCATCGCAATCATCCTGTGACCGTACGCGTTTAGTCCCCGTCAGCCTGGATTTCTCTTTGGGCATCTGCATGCGGGAATTATCGCATGGAGCGTTCGGTTTGCATGGTCTTGTTTTGGCAGACACTAATCTCCTTTTGCGCTGCGAATTCTCTCTGAAATCAGCAAGTCGCCGTTGGCAGCGAGATTTCCTAAGCGTGAAAAGGTATTTGCGGAAGATGGCTCGGCGCCACGCAGTTCGACCCCTTGCCGTCATGGCCAGTGAGAGATCCGCAGCCAATTTGACGGCCTGACATCGAGCGGAGAGACTGGTTTCGCGTTGATCCATTCTCCCACGGCGCAGCATGACCACAAGGTGGCTCAAATATATCCCTTGGAAACGGGCCATCCGTGCCACTTGTTGCCCATGTCCAGCAGGATGTTCCATATCATAAGCAGCTAAGCAAATTTCAAAGAGAAAACCACGAAACGAAACAGAGGATTTCTCTAACTCTGATGCTTTTAACTGCTCGACCGTGGTTTATAGAGACGAGGCCTCACAATGTAGGGCTAGGCGGTGACGCTTCAAACTGTTACTGGTTGCCCTACCATGTTACCATGTCAAGTAGTTGCAGGACCGGTGTTGCTTCCTCTGAGGAAACGCCCAACAGTAATGGCATTGATGGGAACAATGACGTAGGATAGGCCACATGCACTCCACAAAGTTAAGTCACCTTTCGAAATAACAAAAAAAATTGGAGTTAAGTTCAGCTTTCGAAATAAAAAATAAAATTTGTTCGCAATTTGGAGCATTTTGCTTCGATAGGGCAAACTCGGAAACTCAGTTTTATTAAGACCTTGTCTTTTCATAATGGATTCTGTCTAGGTACACATGGGTCATTATGAATGGAGTCCTACTACGTAGGCTGAAGTAGATCATTGATTCGACCCTCTCTGCGAAATTGAGGAACGCACATGTTTTTAAATATTATAACATTTGATAGCTTAATCTAAATGTTTAACTTTTTTCATTTTTCATATACATATATTTAATGAATATTATACTAAATTTGATTCGAAATAATTGAAAATAACATATTTAAATTATTAAATGGATAGGTTATAAATATTTAAAAATATATTTTTGAAATAATATTTCACTAAAAGTTATATTATTAAAATTAAAAAATATAATATATTTAGTTTTAATATAGATAAAATAAAGGGTGAGTTGGAATAATGGAAAGTAATGTGAGGGTTTTTTCAGTGGGATCTCTAATAGCTTTGCAGATCAATTTTTTCTCCCCTGGAAGCTTTATCCATCCTTTCATTATGTTATCTAATTTCAACATGGCTTTACCCTCAAGGGTGAGGGGTCTCAAACCGCTTTTATGTTGCATTGTACTCATCGATGATGCCCGAACTGGACGTGGTGATTGCGCTTCCAACGTTTGTGGCCTCAGCTCTCTGTATCGGCAACCCAAGGAGGCGAAGGTCCAAAGAAGTGTCTCCCTAAAGCTGCCCAAATCTATGTTACAAGGTAAAATGTGTTTTCACATATAAAATCTATGTTACAAGGTAAAATGTGTTTTCACATATAATGTTACACTCTCGGTTGCAAATTTCAGGGAGTCTAGCCTATAAAAAGAAGACTTGTTCATGTGGATTAAAAGTAAATGGCAGCTTAAGGGCCACGTTGAGTCGCAAATTAGTGCTAAGGATTTCTTTGTGGCGGTTATTACCATTTGTTTTAGGACCCTTTTAGGGTTTTTGAGAGACTCATATTTCCCAAATAATGCACTCTTTTTTTCCACTAGATATAATTTTGATAATGAAAATTTTTTGGTCATTGTTATTTAGACTTTTTCATATATTTTACGAATAAAATGATAGCAAGATAATATATTAGAGATCATAGGCAATACACTAGGATTCTAAACCAAAATCTCTAAGAAATATCTTAATGTACTTTATTTTCCAACTAATCAATGAAATTTTAAATTTTAAAATTATATATACTAAAAATCATTAATTAAATATCCAAAGATATCAAAATTAAATACCTTATTAAATAATTAACATTTATCATAAAATTATGTCTTTTAAATATTGGGTTATTCCATTACCATCTACTATGAAAATATTATTGATTTTTAAAAATTATTAATATTGAATTATAGATTATATAGTATTTTAATTATTATACTTGAAATAAAAATAAATTATATTAAAAAATTTTCAAATTTAATTATTTTATTATAAAAATTTATTATAACCATATCAATTTAATAAAATAATGATAATTTTAAAATTGAAAATATACATTATCGGCTCATTTTTACCTTCAATCCGACCATTTAAATAAATTTACCAAACATATCATAATTACGAAGATATACCAAGGTTCAATGTGTTTAATGGGAACTTTCTAATGCTATTGGTAAAAATATAACGGTGGCGTGTTAAGTACTAACTCATTAAATTAATGTGTTTAATAGAAACCTTCTAAATGTTATTTGTAAAAATATATTTTTGGTGTGTTAAATACTAACTCATTAAATTAATGATAATGTTGATTATGAAATAAATTATTAATAGAAAGTATACATATTTTGTGATGTTTTTTATTTTTTTATTTCACAAATATAAATGCAACTTTCATACATTTAAACCATTTTATTATTTTGTTTAATGATCAGTTTTTACGTTATATTTAATATTTAATTTTGTTATATTTATTTGGATTATTTTTTGAAAATGCTACTGTTTTTTTTCTATAAGTTCTCATAGGGCTAAAATTTATATGTCCTATTATTCACCTGCTAACATCGCCACAAAATATAGTGGACTTAGAAAATGTAACACATCTTGAAGTATAATATCATTTATGTCAATTTAAATATTTTAATGAAAATAAAATTTCACCAAAAACAATTATAGGTATTTAGAAGATAGTAATTGTAAATATGAAAAAATAATAAACAATATTTAAACTATTAAAATAAATATGCCAGTATATAAAAAATCTATAAAACAATTTCTAGCAATTTTTTTTTTTTTCATTTTGCAAATGAACACTCTCATAATAAAATAAATTAAGAAAAGATCATTTAATATTTTTACAATTTTAAGTATAAATATTATTAAAATAAATTGTTTCATATAGTGAAAAAGATCCAGTAAACATACAAGATGATAAGATATATGTAAGCGGCACACAACAAAATAAAGATATATTACTTTTGCTACATAAAATTTGGAAATGATGAATTTATGAAAAATCTATGATGTACATTCTCCCTAAGCTGTAATATATTATATATATATATATATATAATATAGCTATATTACTATATCATATCTTATATATGTTTATTATCCCACATAAATTTGGAATGATCAGTCTGTGGAAGACATTTATGTATTTTTCCTAATTGACATGATTGAGGAAGATATGCTTGATTTGATCTCGGGGAGTTCAGAATCACGTACGATATGCTAACTCTACCTTACGAGATTTACATATATATGTTTACACAAATGATAACACAGAGCAACCTACCGATCACATGAAACCAAAGGTGACCGCCTCCTTAAAATATAATTTTTAATCAATAGATATGCCACACGCTCTCCGTTATGTGTCCTGACTAAATCACTTGCCGACGATATGGAAGGTAAGAATGGTGCAAAGGTGACATAATTAAGGAATGCAGAATTGAACAATCTCTGATTCCTCTGCAGATTAGGTTCTTTGCGTCAAATGACCCAAACATTCCGTTTTTCCAAGTACCACTCGTATCCATCACACTACTGTGACTTAAAATTTGTGAAGCAAATCACGATCAGGTTTGTGTCCATCTTATCCTCAGAAACCACCTCCAATCTAAGAGAGACTGTGGGTGAAAATCACCTGGGGCGTTTTCTAATTATTATATATTTTGAAATTTTTGGTGGGAGTTAGAAGAATTTTTATTTTTTTTGTGAAATGGTGTGTTTTTTCTATATTTAAAATCTGTTGTTTTTAGAACATACATAGATTCTGTACATTGAAAATCCATTGAGCCACCTTCATTAGACAGAGTTTACAGATAAAATTGTTGAGTTTAACAAATTCCTGTTAGATAATGAGAAAATTTGACCAAAAAATATGTTTAGAAAATCTCTAAAACTTACAATAATTAGATTATGATATCAAGCAGCTCCCACCCATAAACAAGAAGCTGTCAAATTTTCCGTTCCAGTTGAATCTTGGTATATTAACTCTTGACATCAATGTAGGGTTAAAAAATGAAGTCATATTCCATTCAAGAGATCTCTAGCCTCCTATAGAAAAACCTAAAATGATTTTCCATGCACATGAAAACTAAAATAAAAAAATTTATTTTGGATTTTGTCAATTAAAATATAAAAAAACATTTCATAATATCTTTGGCTTCTCATTATTTTGATAAAAATATTTTCTTTGTTAGTGATTTTTTTATATACTAAGACGATAAAAAAAAAGAATGAGGATTGACGAAAGTTATTTCATGGGCATTCTTACCTACACATCCCACTGATATTACCTGTTTATATGTCGTGTCAGGGAAAATATAGCGAAGGATCCTGGAAATCGCCCGCTACGTCACGTTAGGGCAATGATAGGCCAGGGCTCTGCAAATCCCGTTCACCTTACCTTTATAGTCAATGCGTTCCAAGTTCCAACTTACGGCCTATCAAGCACTACCCACTTGCACTGACATTCAGATCACTGTAGCGACATTTTCCAGCCGCAAAAGAAGGAAGCCACTTGTGCAAGTACAGACCCTTTTCGCAAATTCTCCATTTTCTCGACATAGATCCGTGACGTCATGGCTACAGTTTAATCAAAACGATGGACGATTTTTAGCTCTCAACGTGGCTTCTTAAATATTTTAACAACGAACCTATCGAACCACCGCCATATTGGACAATCCTGCCTAGTCGAAATTTTAATGTCAAGCATATCAAAGGAGTTCCTAACTGGGCAAACCACGAGCAGGAGACATAAAGGTTCTGATCCCAAACAACTTCCAAGCGGGCAAAATTGATGCGATATGTTTGTATTGAGGGTAACCAAAAATTAATGGTTTCTTTTCTGTTCATGTTGTCACGATCTTAGGGAATTTTCATGATTCCTGAGTTCTGGTGCTTTTATTTATTGCATTTCCGCAGGGACATTGTTCCGAGGAGATTTTATTTTACATAAAAAAATATAGAAAGTCATGAAGTCTCTTCTCGGGAGTGACGTTGTTATGATAAGATTTTGCTTTACACAAATACAGTGCACATAGTGGTTGAACTTTTTGGTGTTTGTGACTTTGTATTTTATAACTACTTGCACTATGTTTTTAGTGGCTTGGAATTTTGGAGCGAAAGTTCGCTTATTGTTTAATGATGTGATTTCGATTTCGCCGAACGGTTGAGACAAGGAGAGCATGAATAAACATAGAATACTATAGATTACCATACAAGTAGTGGGATTCAACGGTAAAACATGTATGCGATGCTTTTTATATTTTGGCAAATTTTAAGTATTAGTCGCCAGACAAAGGTTCTGACCCCAGACAACTTCCAAGTGCGCAAAACTGATGCGATCTGCTTGTATTGATCGTATGAAACATGAGAAGCAGCATCAGAGTAACGAAAAATTAATGGTTTCTTTTCTGTTCATGTTGTCACGATCTTAGGGAATATTCATGATTCCTGAGTTCTGGTGCTTTTATTTATTGCATTTCCGCAGGGACATTGTTTCGAGGAGATTTTATTTTACATAAATAATATAGAAAGTCATGGTCTTTTCTCGGGAGTGACGTTGTCATGATAAGATTTTGCTTTACACCAATACAGTGCACAGAGTCGTTGAACTTTTGGGTGTTTGTGACTTTGTATTTTATAACTACTTGCACCATGTTTCTAGTGGCTTGAAATTTTGGAGCGAAAGTTCGCTTATTGTTTAATGATGTGATTTCGATTTCGCGAACGGTTGAGAGAAGGAGAGCACGAGTAAACATAGAATACTATAGATTACCATACAAGTAGTGGGATTCAACCGTAAAACATGTATGCTTTTTATATTTTGGCAAATTTTAAGTATTAGTCAAATATGTTATTTTAGATTAAATCATTAAAATAAAATTTTGAAAACAGGCATTCTTCAATATTTAAGGATCTGACCGTGAAGCTCGGATAAGTTTGTAATAAAGCATGCATAGCCAAAATCATGACTCCACAATTTTCCAGTGAGATTTTAATGCGAACCCTTAACTATCCATCACCAATTTGTAATGGTATATCGATTCTCTTTGCATTCAATGCATAAATAAAAAATTATAATATGAAGTGTTTTTAATTTTCATGAGTTTTATGCTGAAATATAATGCTTTTAATTTTCATTAAAGTTGCGGAAGATGAATTCTTAAATAAAAAATAAAGACTTTTATCCTTTGTTATTTTAGAGAGTTAAAATAAAAGACACTTTTTATTTTTATTTTAAATGGTCAATTTTATATCTAATGATGAAAATATTTATCACATTACAAATTTTGTTTTAATTTTTAACTCAACAAAATTGTAATGTTCTTAAAAATACCCCAAACTTTATTTTCTTTTAGAAACTAAATAAAACATATAAATCTTTTCATCCTCATCGTAAACTTTTGTCATTATCTTTGTACTTCGTATATTGACATTTATAAATTGATAAAGTTCTCATTAATTCTAACTTAGTTATTTGGTACTCCCAAGCCTTGGTGGGCGCAGTGCTCGGTATATCTGCTATCCGCTTGCTAGTTGGTCATTCCTCCTCAGAATCCTCGATTCATCAATGGTCAAGTTGTCTTGTATGCATCCGACGGTGGAAAGTCCTCTTTGCAGCTTGTGTTAAGCTAGAGGGGGAGTTTATAATTTCGGCTATTGAATTTTTGGGTGCCATTGCTCGGTGGTGGCTTTAAGCAGTCAGGCTTGTCTTGTGAAAACCTTATGGGCTTCCCTGAGCAACTCCTTTGCAACTGGAGGTGACCCCCTGGTTTGATTCCAGTGGAGAACCTATTCTGCAGCGCATCCCTGACAGGTACCGATATGTTATCTGACTAAAATCTATTATTGTTGGGTTTTGTATCCTTATTCATAGTTTCTAAAAGATTGTATTTATGGTTTTGGTTGTAGGTACCTTCGGGAGTTCTTTGGTGCTTTGGGCTATGAAGCGAGGCACCACCGCCAATGCACTCTCATGGTGCTATATCCTACTCTGCGTAGTGGTTTAACACTCATGTAGAACCAAAATAAACTAAAACATAACCCTCTCTGGATTATAACATTTAGAAAGAAATTCAACATCTGCTAGAACCCCCTTAGAGCAGATGTCGAATTTCTTTCTAAATGTTATAATCCAGAGAGGGTTATGTTTTAGTTTATTTTGGTTCTACATGAGTGTTAAACACTACTAGACTTCAAGTGTAATTATGGAGCTGATTCCCAAGTGGAGGTTCCCCTCTAATGTAATGATTACTATAATTTTGAAGTAGAGGGTTTTCCTTGATTTTGGTAGTTATACATTTGTATTTAAATTTTGAGCAAATATGCAAATACCTATGTTCTGCATCTCTGGTTTTGAACTTGTTTGGTCCGGTTGCTTGCGGTTAAATATTCAATCTTGTAACTAACTTTATTCATACTTCCGATGTTTCTGCCTTTACCAAGGGCTCTGTTCATAAATTATTTGATGAGGGTTTTTACCCCTGAGGGTTTCAATCCTCTCGGTTTGGTGGCTACTCTTTAAATCTTAGCTAGGAGGGTGGAAACATTTTTTTTTCTTACTTTCAGAATTAGATTTAGCCTATATCATTTTGCACCAAAGTATCTCTGTTTAATGAGGTCTTAACCCACGAAAAGGTGGTGGTGCTTCCTCTCTGTTCTGGGAGCTTGCTGGTTGTTTGCAAACAGGTCAAGGTGAAAGGGGAAATCCCATTTTGGGGAAATCCCTGACCGACAGCTCCATTTCATTGTTACCTATCGGGAATTCTTTGGACGCATTGCCTTACATCCATAAAGGTCGAAACAACCCTTCAAGAATGGTTTTATAATTCAGTTATATAATTCGGTTGTAATTTTCGTGCTCTCAAAATGTTGTAACCCCAGACTTAGTCGCTAGGGTTTTTCTTTCGCTATTGGTAGATCTTATTATAAATAATCTTTCCTATCTGTTGTATTCATTAGTGATGATACTCCATGTTTTTCTAATATTTTCTAGAAATACCAACCTGTAATTGTAACAGTTGTCTATTTTTTTCATAAGAAGTTCCTTATTGTAATATGTTTTCATAAGTTACTCTTTCACTGATTAAATATTTAGCAGTTGCTATATTGTTTGTTCATAGTCACACTAGCTGGATATATTTAATACAGTGACAACTTTTCCTACTGTAAAAACTCATAGTAATGTATCTTTCACTTTAGCTTTGTGGTTCTCATAATATTGTTTCTTCCTAGATAAAAGCTTCTATAGTTTCTTCTTCCTACAACTAGAACACAACTACTTTTCATTTACCACTGCTTTTCTCTATTTACCCTAGTCCCAGCCATATATACACTATTAAATGCTTAAAATAACATAAAGACTCGGTACTTACTTGTATATAGACTTAAATTAGTCAATTGTGGAAGTCTCTACTTTACTTCACAGATTTATCCTCCCAACCATCAGACTTGTCTTCAGGCCAAGTTTGCCCCCGAGCACTTGCTCACAATACTGATGCTTTCTTGCAAGACTTAACAGTCACAACAACCAAGCTATCTGGTCATCACCAGACTTAGCTCCGTTTCCATCTGTCCTTCTAGTATGGCTGAATCTCCTTTTCCTCTCCAATTTGTTATTCTCTCAGGTACTTTCACATTACCCTCTTGATTCTTTCTTAGGGAATTCATAATTAAGAAAGTAGTTAGGTTTAGGTAGTTACCTGTTCTCCAACTTCTTGATATGAAAGAGAGTTATAGGATTTGTTAACACTCCCAATGAAGTTTCATTCTCAATTAACAAAATTTGATAAATAATTCAAATGTTATTAAATAATAAAATCCAAGATTTTGTGTTTACTTCAGTAAATAAAATTATTACGCTTTTTATGGGGATATCTCCCCCTCCTGAAATCAAACATCGTCATGATGTTGTGCTGCTACAAACAGACCTGGAAAAGCTTCCCTCACGACCTTCTCATCTTCCCAGGTGGCCTCTTCCAGCACAAAGTGCTACCATTACACTTTAACCTGGATGATAATTCATTTCCATAGCATTACTTCTCTCTGATCGAGTATAACTAGAGGTTCGACCAAGAAGTCGTCTTCTGGTTCGACCTACAAAAATGAAATATTTTCTTCAGTTCCTTTAGCTATTAATATTTTATTTTTTTGGGATATTCTTAAATCATTTACCTGTATGTCTTGCCAATTAATTATATGTTTAGGATCATAAACATATTTTTTTAAGACCGAAACATGAAAGAAGTTGTGCACATGAATATAGCTGGGTAAGGCGAGCTGGTAGGCCATTGGTCTGACTCAAGCCAAGACCTGAAAAGGGCCACAAAATCGAGGTGCCAATTTGGCACACCCGCTCCATTCTAATGTAATTTTCTTTGGCTATACCCTTACGTAGACGTGATCTCCAATTTGGAATTCCATGAAGCTCCTCTTGTGATTAGCAAAGTTCTTTTGTCGATCTTGAGCGACTTTTAAATTGGAGCTAAGCTTCTTGACCAGTTCTTCCATTTATTTTAACATCTTAGGTCCCAACATCAATTTATCTTATGATTCTCCCCAACTGGAAGGGGTTTGACACTTGCATCCATACAGAACTTCAAACCGTTTCATTTTCAAAGACGTATGATAGCCATTGTTATAGGAAAACTCTACCAAGTGCAGGTAATCTTCTCATTTGGAGGCTTGTTGCATAACAAAAGTTCGCAGAATGTCCTCCAATACTAGATTTACCCGTTCGGTTTGTTCATCTCTTTGAGGGTGGTATGTAGTGATGAAATTTAGTTGTGTGGCCAATCCTTCAAATAAGGCTTTCCATAATGCTGATGTAAATTTTACATCATGATCATAGATTATAAATTTTGGCAGTCGATGTAACCGGAAAATAATTTGCATGAATATATTGGTGATGATATACAACCTTGTAGGTTGATTGCATAGTATGAAATGAGTAGACTTACTCAGCTTATACACTACCACCATGATCGAGTCATTTTTCTTTTTGGACCTAGGTAATCCTGTAATGAAGTCGATAGAATTGGTCTCCCACTTCCAATCTGGAATTGTTAGAGGACGCAATAATCCAGCTGGATGTTGATGCTTTGTTTTCACTTGCGGACATTCTAGACAATGAGTTAGATGCTCCACTACATCCAGGCCAGAAGTATTCCATCCTAAGTGTTGTAATCAGCTTCTGGTATCTAGGGTGGCATGCATATGGGCTTTTAAGATATTCATCTAATATTAAGTCCTTACTATTTTTTTGGCTAGGCACACACAATCTTCCTTTATAAATTAGAAGATGTTCATGGTTTATCTCGTATTCCAACTGTTGTTTATGGCTGTTCAGAGCTTTTGCTTTCTCTCATAACGACTAATATTCTGGATCCTGTCTAGTTGCCCCTTTGATTAATTCTTGGAAGGTAGTCTGTATCTCATTGTAAGAGATTTCATAAATGGAATGTACCTTTCGAATCAAAGCATTTGCGACTCGATTCTCCTTACCCTTCAAGTGTTTTATATCAAAATCAAAACTGCTTAAGAAGTCAATCCATCTAGATTTCCTGGCATTCAGAGTGGGTTATTTAAAATAGTTAGTTAAGCTATGATGATCAATCATTAGGAGAAATTTCTTTCCCATCAAATAATGTTGCCACATTTTTATCTCGTGAATGACAACTGTCAGCTCTAAATCATTAGTGGAATACTTTCGTTCGTACTCCTTGAGTTTCCTAAACTCATAGGAAATCACTTTTACTTCTTGCATCAAGGCGCCACCCACCCCTTCCTTGCTAGCATATGTGCAGACTACATAATCCTTATTTGGATTTGTAATGCTCAAAATAGGCATGATGGTTAGTAAATGCTTAAGCTGGTCAAATCTTCTCTAGCATTCTGTTGTCCACTTGAAGGCTTTTCCTTTCTTCTGTAGGGAGATAATAGGGTATATCACTTTGGAAAAGCCTTCACCAAATCTCCTGTAATACTGAGCTAGACCCATGAATGATCTTATATCTACTACATCCTTTGGCACCACCACTCCATCATGGTATTTATTTGTTCTGGGTCCACAATGATTCCATCTTTGGTAATGATTAAGCCCTATTAGTACTCTTAAGCATTATTTAGTACGGTTAGACCAAATTTAAAGTGGGTAGAAAAGAATTTACCAATGAATTAGGGTTCATTAAGAAGGAGACATTTATTATTCCATAAATTTAACAGGAAAAAAGGGGTGGCTTGCCCACTATCGTGGAATCGACTTCAAGCCCGAATTATTTACTTTGTAGGGTTTTCCCTAATGCCACTGTGAAACAAGTGGTAGAAGTAACTTATACTAGAACAGTGGCACTAAACATACATAGTATTCAATGGTGAACTTGGATAAATGAGAAATTTTGTATTTAAGTAGGCAAGACAGTTACATTAATGAGTGAATAAGGGTAGGAGGAAACATATTGACGCTAAATAGGTATTTTACTATGTATGTTACTCAAATATATGATGCAATATCGTAGTCTCATAATTATGAAAAGGTAATGAAGATGGAATTATGATGACAAACAGTTGTTTTGAATAAACCATTGAATGGCGAAGTGAAGACAAGAGAACCCACAATTTAGTAATAATTTTTGTTATGAATTAATAATGTATTAAGTTTTCCCTCTATTTGAGGATATTTGGTCAACGTTTAGTTACTTATATGACCCCTTTCCTTACAAAAAAGTTAGAATGCTACAGTTAGAGGATTTGGAAAAAGATTGATAGGTATAGCTCACTGACCTCAGTTTTCATTAGTGATTATTGAAAGCAAAAACCATGTGAAGTTCACATGGAATTTTGCTATGGAAATTGGCTAATAGCCAGATTTATTAACCACTAGGTTTTTAGTTACAAATCTTTCCATATTCTAATGACTCACAATGCATACCAAAAATGATCCAAGTGGATATTGGTGGCCACCCGCCAAGTCCACTTGGGCCCCCACCATTATTTCTTTCAGCTTTTCAATTTCCTTAATTGTAGCATAGTTTGTTAATTTTAGTAGCTTTTTGGGTCCTGAACTTCGGGAGCCATTTTGAGGACCTAAACAATGTTTTTTGGGAAACGTGGGAGGAAAATGGGTCCATGGACAGATGTTGCTCTTCCCAAAGATGTAGTTCTTGGATAGATATTTCTAATGAGATATTGTGCACGTCAAATGGAGATCGTATGCCAAAGTTATGACCCTAGGAGGTTGATGTACCAATTTACCCAAACGGAGCCCATAGTTTGGCGTTTCATCTTATAGGGTTAGGTTTTTGGATTTTTAGGGTTTTCCATTGTTTCTCAACAATAAATAGGTCTTTGAGCCTCATTGTAACATAGTTCAGAGGCATGTAGATAGCACATGTCTTCTAAAAGATAAGCTACCATCGCCCTAACTAGTTTATTTCCATTTCTATTTGTAAGCATATTTCAATATTATACAGTAATGAAATGAAGTATTATCTATGTTGCATCTTTATATGTATGGTTATATCTGTAATTTCTTGTGTTCCTTTTTAAATCTGGATCAGTGGTATTAGAGTGGTTTGCTCTTTCTCTGTCTTTCTTTACATGCCCCCAATGAGTTCGGGATATAAGGAGTTAGGGCTTGAACTAGTTGAACCTTTGGAAGACCAACCTCACAGATCCCTACGACCTCTCATGGCAGATGAAAAGAAAGAAGAGGAGGCAGGAGATCCTATCAAATTCCTACTCGAAGAGGCCCTCGAGTGACAAAAGAACGCGACTATGGACAACTTTTCCCAGATCCTTCAAAGGCTACCCAGGGGTGACACCTCTACTTCCAGCAGCTACTCTGGAAGTGCCACACCCTTTAAGGTACAAGTTAACTTTGACATTCCCATATTTGAGGGTCAGATAGATGTAGATGCCGTAGATAAATGGTTAAATCTTATAGAAGAGTATTTTTCTGTTCATATTTTTTCTGACTGGGAAAGTATTACTTTCGCTCTTCTCAAAGTGGTCCCCCACATCAAGGACTAGTGGGAAACCTGCTGCGAGCAGAAGGATGAAAGTGAAACCTCACTATTTTCAGTTGTACCCACTTGGAATTCATTCTGGAAAATCATCAAGGAGCAATACTACCTTGTTGGAAGTTATGAGGATCAATACATAAAGTGGACCACGCTGCGGCAGGGAAGGGACCAAGACGTGCCAGAGTTTACCAATATTTTCCATACCCTTCGAACAACGTTGGGTATCAAGGATTCAAATCAGCATTGGGTGCTCAAATACTGTGACTGCTTGCACAGATACAACAAGGAAGAAATAGAATTCTTAAATATCTCCTCACTCAGCACGAAATATCGATATGCCGTCAAGATTGAGCAAAAGTTTAAACAAAAGAAGCAATACTTTGGATCTACCAATCTGAAGCAAGGGAATGGTGCCCCAAATTGTAGAACAAAGGACAAAGTCAAGGCAAGGTAGCCCAAGACAACCCGCTAAAGCTGGAAGCAAAGAACAATGCCACGAAGCTGAGTGTTGGGCCAAGCGGTTACAAGTGGCCAGGCTAAAGGTTTCAAAATCAAATGCATGTTCTAACTCTGAGTTAGAACCTGACAAGGGTAATGACAAAGCGAAGCAAATTATCGATGCATAGCCCAACACCACTGTTGCCACCATGAGGATCCAGAAGGAGGAACCCGAAGATCTAGAGGAGGAGGAGTGTCTCTTCCACTCCCATATGTGGGTAAAGGGCTCACTACTACAGTTCATTGTTGACAGTAGGAGCCAAAAGAACCTCATTTCAACAGAGGACGTGAAGCGTCTGGGCTTACTGACCATAACACATCCACAGTTGTACACAATCAGGTGGCTTCACCAAGGATGAGATCTTTGTGTGAGCTAGAAGTGTCCCCTTCCATACAACATCAAGCCCTTCACGGATGAGGTATTGTGTGACGTTTCTCCCCTTGATGTTTCTGATGTATTATTAGGACAACCATACTTGTGGAAGTGGCATGCTGTATATGAATCAAGGCCCCGTGCTATTATTCTTACTTTTGGAAATAAGTTGTATAGGATACTGGAGGTAGCACCACCTACCGCCATCTCTTTGGTTAGAGCAAAATAATGCAGTAAGCCCACTTCCAAAACCGAGAAATTTGTTTTCCTGATGATACATCCTCAAGGAAAAAAGAAGATGGTGGCCATGACCTCCAGACAGGGCCCCTCCACACGACAAGTACATATGGACAAGGTCATGGATGAGTATGAGGACATATTCACCTCCCTTGTACGGGTTCCTCTACACTGTTGGGTCAAGCACTCCATCGATCTGACCCCAGGTGTGGCGCTGCCTAATGGACCAATCTATCAACACTCCATTCTAGAGAACGATGAAATCAAGAGGTAGATTCAGGAACTGTTGTAGAAACATCACATATGTCTAAGTTCATCACCTTGTGGGAGCTCGATCATGTTGGTACAGAAGAAGGATGGGACTTGGTGACTCTGTATTAACTATTGGGGGCTGAACAAGATCACTGTCCATAACAGGTACCCGATCCCATGGATTGATGACCTCCTTGACCAACTTAAGGGGGCAAAATATTTCAGCAAAATCGATTTGAAGTCAGGATATCACTAGGTACAAATCGAACCCTCTGATGCGTGGAAGACTGCCATCAAAGCCAAGGAGGGCCTTTTTGAATGGTTGGTTATGCCTTTCGGATTGACGAATGCTCCTGCAACCTTCATGAGGCTAATGGATGACATCTTTAGCCATTCACCAATTCATTTGTAGTGGTATACTTGGATGACATCCTGATCTTCAGCTAGATTTGGGAAGAGCACCTCCACCGCATCTGACATGTTCTCCAAAGACTAGACCAACACAAGTTATCTACCAATTTGGAGAAATGCACTTTTAACATGAGCCAGGTTTAGTATCTGGGATATATTATTAATGAACGGGGGGTGCATGTGGATCCAGCCAAGATCCAATTCATTCGGGATTCGCCATCTCCAACCACTCTAACAGAGCTCTGCAGCTTTCTAGGTCTTGCCAACTTCTATCATAGTTTCGTGTTGGGATTTTCTCATATCACTTGGCCCTTGAGTCAAGTCACCAAGGGAGGAGTGAAAGAAAAATTCTTTTGGTCTGAATCTCGACAAAATGAATTCAGATAGTTGAAAGATCGCCTTTGCTCAGCACCAGTGCTTGCATTACCAAACTTGCAACAACAATTTTAGGTCGAGATAGATGCCTCTGACTATGCTATTGGGGAAGTCCTTACTCAACATGGGCATATAGTGGCATATTATAGTGAGACACTTTTAGACATAGTCCGGAAGTATCCCACTTATGACAAAGAGATGTATTCCATTGTGCAGTCCTGCCGATAATGGAAGCATTACATTTTGGTGAAGGAAACATTCATCCACACAAACCACTGACCCCTATAGTCCATACAGACCCAAGAGAAATTCTAGAATGATCACCATCAAAAGTGGTCCACATAGCTACAACAACACCATTTGAATATCAAGTATAAAAAGGGTAGCACCAATAATGTTTCACATTTCCTCAGTCAACCACCGATCATGGCATTAACAGTCGTGATCAACTCTTATGGGCACGAGACTTCTGATTGGCCACTTCTCTACAAAAGCAACCTAAAATTCGGCCACACATACTAGACACTCTTGGAGGGTCAGCATGTTCTAGATTTTCACCTCCAGGATTCCCTGTTATGCCACCTAGGTCACCTTTATGTTCCTTCAAGTGAGCGTGCCAAGATGATTTGGGAAGCACACTATAGTCAGGCTGCTGGGCATTTTGGGGTTAAGAAAATAGTAGCAGTACTACAAAATTTTTTCTATTAGCCAAATCTTTGACAAGATTTTGGGAAGTACATCAAATCATGCACTTCCTGCGCCATTGGCAAACCAATCATCAAGAAGAAAGGCCTTTATACCGCACTACCTACCCATAGTCAAACTTGGGAATCCATCTCCATGGATTACATGTCGGGCCTTCCTTAGACTAAGCATGGAAATGAATGTTTCTTTGTGATCATCGACAGGTTCTTGAAGATGGCCATTATGGCAGCTTGGAAGGAGAATATCACAGTAGAAGCCACTGCTAAGTCCACAACCTTCCATCCTCAAACTGATGGCCAGATAGATGTTGTTGACAAGAAGATTGTACACATTCTACACATGTACAACTCAAAGAATCCATGGACATGGTATGAGAGCCGTTCAGCACAGCGACAACCGGGCTCTCCATAGCTCAACTGGCCACAACCCCTTTTAGGTGGGCTTGGGATTCCAGCCATTATGTCCCATTGATGCGACCATGCCATTTGTAGCTACTCATGGAGATTCAACTTATGTCTAGTCAAAAATATATAAGGCAAACAAGTTCATTGAGAACATCCAACATATTCACCAGTAGGTCCATGACATTTTGGAGAATCAATTGCTAAGTACAAGTAGTGACATGATCAACATTGAGTGCCACATAAGTTTCAGGTGGGTGACAAATTCTGGTTGCATTTGCAAAAAGGAACAACTTACTGGAGCCTATCGGAAACTCAGACCACTTCGATATGGTCCTTACAACATTACCAAGGCTGTGGGAGATAATGCATTTAAGCTCAGTATCCCCCCATTCCTTGGCTTGCACCCATTGTTCAATGTGTACCACCTTCCACCATACTTTCCACCATTACAAGACACATCCGACATTGTAGAAAAGCTCACACCCACAGAGGTAAATCCAGATTGCAAGGGACAAGCTACAGTTGATCAGATCATGGACACACAAATTAAGCACACTCGCCAGCAAAATATCCAACTGTATTGAGTTATCAAAGCAGGCCAACTCCTTCACCAGGGCAGGTGGCTCACTAGGGAACAAGTTCAGCAGAAGTTTCCTCATCTCATGGAGGAACTCAATGTAATGGGGACCTTTGCTTCCTAAGGGGGGAGGAATGATCGAAGTGGATATTGGTGGCCACCTGCCAAGTCCACTTGGACCCCCACCATTGTTTCTTTCAGCTTTTTAGTTTCCTTAATTTTAGCATAGTTTACTATTTTCAGTAGATTTTCGAGTCCTGAACTTACGGAGCCATTTTGAGGCCTTAAACTACATTTTTTGGGAAAGCTGGGAACAACATGTGTCCATAGATTAATGTTACTCATCCCAAAGTTGTATTTCTTAGATAGATCTTTCTAAGGAGATATTGTGTGTGTCAAATGAAGATCATATGCCAAAGTTACAACCCCAGGAAGTTGATGTACCAATTTACCCAAACGGGGACCACAATGTGGCGTTTCATCTTCTAGGGTTAGATTATTAGATTTTTAGGGTTTTCCATTATTTCTCAATAATAAATATGCCTTTTAGCCTCATTGTAACACAGTTCAGAGGCATGTAGCTGGCACATCTCTTCTCAAAGATAAGCTACCATCGTCCTAACTAGTTTATCTCCATTTCTGTTTGTAAGCATATTTCAGTATTTTATGTTAATGAAATGAAGTATTATTTCTGTTGCATCTCTATATGTATGGTTATATATGTAATTTGTTGCATGCCTATTTAAGTCTAGATCAGTGGTATCAGAGCGGTCTACTCTTTCTTTGTCTTTCTTTTCATGTCCCCAATGAGGTCGGGATATAAGGAGTTAGGTCTTGAACTAGTTGAACCTTTGCAAGACCAGCCTTGCAAATCCCAACGAGCTTCCATGGTGAATGAAAAGAAAGACAAGGGGGTAGGAGATCCTATCAAAATCTTGCTCGAAGAGGCCCTCGAGTGACAAAGGAATGTGATGATGGACAACTTCTCCCAAATCCTTCAGAGGCTACCCAAGGGGGAGACATCTACTTCTAGCAGCTACTCTGGAAGCGCCACACCCCTTAAGGTACAAGTTAACTTTGACATTCCCATATTTGAGGGTTAGATAGATGTAGATGACATAGATAAATGCTTAAATATGCTAGAATGGGTATTTTTCTATTCATGATTTTTCCAGCTGGGAAAAGATTACTTTCGCTCTTCTAAAAGCTACCCCCCATGTTAAGGACTGGTGGGAAACCTACTGCGAGCAAAAATATGAAAATACAACCTCATTGTTTTCAGCCGCACCCATTTGGAATTCATTCCGGACTGCCATAAAGGAGCAGTACTACCTTGTCAGAAGCTATGAGGATCAATACATAAAGTGGACCATGCTGTGGTAGGGAAGGGACCAAGACGTGCCAATGTTTACCAATATTTTCCATACCCTTCGCACAAAGTTTGGTATCAAGGATTTGGAGCAACATTTGGTACTCAAATACCACAGCTATCTACACAGGTACATCTAGGAAGAAATAGAATTCTTGAACATCTCCTCGCTCGACACAACATACCGATATTCCATCAAGATCAAGCAAAATTTTAAATAGAATAAGCGAGGCTTTGGATCTGCAAATCTGAAGCAAGGGAAAGGTGCTCCCAAACCACATAACAAAGGACAAATCCAAGGTGGGGCGGCCCAAGACAACCAAGTAAAGCTACAGACAAAGAACAGTGCCACGAAGCTGAGAAAGGGCTCAGGAAAGTCGTGTGAGTTCCATAAGAGCTCGACTCACAACACAAGTGAGTGTTAGGCTAAATAGTCGCTAGTGGTTGAGGTAAAGGTTTCATGATCAAATTTATGTTACGGCTCTGAGATAGAACCCGACAAAGGGAATGACAAAGGGAAGCACATTATCAATGTGGAGCCCAATGCCACCATTGCCACCGCGAAGATCCTGAAGGAGGAACCCGAAGATCCAGAGGAGGAGGAGCATCTCTTCCACTCCCATATGTGGGTAAAGGGCTCCCCGCTATAGTTCATTGTTGACAGCAGGAGCCAAAAGAACCTCATTTTAGAAAAGGTTGTGAAGCAGCTGGGCTTACCGACCACATCACATCCACAACCATACACCATCGGGTGTCATCACCAAGGATGGGACCTTCACGTGAGCCAGCAGTGTCACCTTCCATACAACATCAAGCCCTTCATAGATGAGGTATTGTGTGACATTGCTCCCCTTGATGTTTGTGATGTATTATTAGGACAACCATACTTGTGGAAGCAACATGTTGCATATGAATCAAGGCCCCATGTTGTTATTGTTACTTTGGGAAATAAGTTGTATAGGATACTAGAGGTAGCATTGCCTACCACCATCTCTTTGGTTACTAGAAAACAGTGTAGTAAGCTTATTTCCAAAACCACGAAATTTGTTTTCCTAATGATACGCCCTCAAGGAAAGAAGAAGATGGTGGCCACAACCTCCAGATAGGGCCCCTCTACACGACAACTACATATGGACAAGGTTGTGGAGAGAGTACGATGACATATTCACCTCCCCCACAAGGGTTCCTCTACACTGTTAGGTCAAGCAGTCCATTGATCTGACCCTAACTGCGTCGTTGCCCAATTGACCAATCTATCGGTGATCCATTCTTATGAATGGTGAAATCAAGAGGCAGATTCAGGAGTTACTATAGAAAGGTCACATCTGTCTGAGTTCATCACCCTGTGGGAGCTTGATCATGTTGGTAGAGAAGAAGGATGGGACTTGGAGACTCTGTATTAACTATCGGGCACTGAATAAGATCACTGTCTGTAATAGGTTCTCAATCCCACATATTGATGACCTCCTAGACCAACTGAAGGGGGGAAAATATTTTAGAAAGATCGATTTGAAGTCAAGATATCATCAGGTACCAATCGAACCCTTTGATGTGTTGAAGACTTCCTTGAAAGCAAAGGAGGGCCTTTTCAAATGGTTGGTTATGCCTTTCAGATTGGCGAATGCTCCCGCAACCTTCATGGAGCTAATGGATGACATCTTGCAACCATTCACCAACTCATGTGTAGTAGTATACTTGGATGATTTCTTGATCTTCAGCCAAAGTTGGGAAGAGAACCTCCACCATATCTGAGAGGTTGTCAAAACACTCTGGCAACACAAGTTATGTGGAAATTTGGAGAAATGCACTTTTGGCATGACCTAGGTTCAGTATATGGGATACATTCTTGATGAACAAGTGTTGCATGTGGATCTAGCCAAGATCCAAGTCATTCGAGATTGGCCATCTCCAACCACTCTGACAGAGCTCCGCAACTTTCTATGTCTTGCCAACTTCTACCACAAGTTCATGTTGGGATTTCCACATATCAATTGGCCCTTGATTCAAGTCGCCAAGGGAGGTGTGAAAGCAAAATTATTTTGGTTTGAATCTCAATAGAAGGCATTCATGGAGTTGAAAGATCGCCTCTCTTTAGCACCAATGCTCGCATTGCCAGAATTGCAACAACCATTTGAGGTTGAAACAAATGCCTCTAACTATGCTATTGTGGTAGTCCTTACTCAACACAAGCATCTAGTGACATGTCATAGTGAGACACTTTTAGACATAGTCCAGAAGTATCCCACTTATGACAAAGAGATGTATTTCTATGTCTAGGCCTACTGACAATGGAAGCATTACATTTTATGAAAGGAAGCGGTCATCCACATAGACCACCAACCCCTGGAGTTCATATAGAACCAAGGGAAATTTTAGAATGATCACCAGCAAAAGTGGTCCACATATCTGCAACAGTTCCATTTTAATATCAAGTATAAAAAACGCAACACCAATAATGTTGCACATTGCCTCAGTCGAACACCGATTGTGGCGTTAAGCACCGTGCTTGAATTTTGTGGGCACGAGACTTTTGATTGGCCACTTCTCTACAAAAGTGACCAAGAATTCAGCCAAACATACTAGACACTCTTGGAGGGTCAGCATGTTCCAGATTTTCACCTGCAGGATGTCCTGTTATGCCACCTGGGTCACCCTTGTGTTCCTTCAAGTGAGCGTGCCAAGATTATCTGGGAAGCACACTATAGTCAAGCTACTAGGAATTTCAGGGTCAAGAAAATGGTGGCAATACTACAGAAGTATTTCTATTGGCCGAATCTTCAACAAGATTTCGGGAAGTACATCAGATCATTCACTACCTGCGCAATTGCCGAACTGACCATCAAGAAGCAAGGCCCCTATACCCCACTGCCTACCCCTAGTCGACCTTGGGAATCCACCTCCATGGATTACATTTTGGGCCTTCCTTCTACTAAGCATGGAAATGACTATGTTTTTGTGGTCGTCGATAGGTTCTCAAACATGGCCATTATGGCGGCCTACAAGAAGAATATCACAACAAAGCCACTAGTAAACTCTTCTTTAAACGAGTGTGGGTACACTTTGGGATCCCACAGTTTGTCATCTCAGGTCAGGAAAATAGGTTCCTTAGTACATTTTGGTCTAATATCTGGTTAATGTTGGACACCAATCTCACTAAGTCCACAGCCTTCCATCCTCAAAGTAATGGCCAGACGGAGGTTGTCAACAAAATGATCATACACATTCTGTGCATGTACAACTCAAAGCATTCATGCACATGGGATGAGAGACTCCCCTATATTTAACACAACTACAATCGGGCTCTCCACAACTCGAATTAATACAGCCCTTTTTAGGTGGGCTTGGCATTCTAGCCACTATGTCAATTTGATGTGGCCATGGCATTTGTAGCTACTCACACAAATTTGTCTCATGTCCAGTCTGAAACAGATAAGGAAAACAACTTCATTGAACACATCCAACATATTCAGCAATAGGTCCACGACATTCTAGAGAAATCAAATGCCATATACATGTAGCAACATGATCAACATTGGGTGCCACATAAGTTTCAGGTCGGTGACAATGTCTTGTTGCATTTGCAAAAGGAATGCCCTACCAGAGCCTATCAGAAACTGATATCACTCTAATATGGTCCTTACACCAATACAAAGGCTGTGGGAGACAATTCATTTGATCTCAGTATTCCCCCATTCCTTTTCCTGCACCCAGTGTTCAATGTGGACCACCTTCGTCCATACTTTCCATGTTCCTCTTCCCAAAGTTATAGTTCTCGGATAGAGCTTTCTAACGAGATATTGTGCATGTTAAATGGACATTGTATGCCAAAGTTATGACCCTAGGAAGTTGATGTACCAATTTAGCCAAACGAAGCCCACAATTTGGCTTTTCATCTTCTAGGGTTAGGTTTATGGATGTTTAGGGTTTTCCATTGTTTCAGAATAATAACTAGGCATATGAGCCACATTATAACACAGTTCAGAGGCATGTAGCCGCCACATCTCTTCTCAGAGATAAGCTACCATCGCCCTAGCTAGTTTATTTCCATTTCCGTTTGTAAGCATATTTCAGTATTTTACAGTAATGAAATGAAGTATTATTTCTATTGCATCTCTATATGTAAAGTTAGATCTATAATTTGTTGCGTTCCTATTTAATTCTGGATCAAACAAGCAACCTTAGTAACTAAATGGCGGATAATCGATGGAGTTGTGGTGTAATTTTGAAGGTGATCTACACTAGACGTCTAACACTTACGAAAAGAAAAGGAATATAATTATATGACCCGAATGGTTTACATAAACAAGGAAATGTTGGGGGATTAATTAACTATCACGTTATCATCATCTTCAATCTATATATATATATATATATATAAGGAACACATGACAATTACTTTAGAAGAATTGAGAGGAAGCATGTTAAATATTGGATTCCCAAAATATAGATATTGGAGGTTTCCAAGTTAGTAGCTATCTTCAATGAATCACTACAAAATTACAGAGAAGTCAATTCCTTTTGAAAGAGGAAGATTTAAGAGCCTTGTCCCATAAATCCTACTTTGAAATTGTTTGTCAATAAATCCTACCTTGAAATTGCTTGTCAAGAACTTCAAGCGGGATATTCTAGATCTATGTTACCAAAAAATGTTATTAGAAAGGAAGGACATCTAACATAAGAAATGTAGAAGAGTGTGAGGAAAAGGATGCAATTTTCTATTAGAAATTGTGATATGTTATAGAAGGTATATCGATGAACCTTACCAAGCTATAATTAGGAGAGTAAGAATTAAAAATAGGATGCAAAGCAACATCGATATGAATTTATTTTCAACTTATTCTAAAAATTTAACCGTCAATATCTACACTCGTGCAACTAGTAGTAGAAAAATAAACATCAATAGTCGAATGGGAGAATTCGGGTTCTCTATTTAGTGCAAGAAAAAGAATAAAGAATTACAAAAGCATATAAGTCCATGATCTTATAATAGTCTTAAAAAAAACAAAGGAAACATTGTGCCCAATATAAAGGGCATGGTGCAAAATATTATGTTACCATTACTCAACAAATTGTTATGATAAATTATTAATAATTAATAATATGCCATGCAACAAAAAAATTAATAAAATTCTAAAGCCCATCGTTATACAATTTGTGCTACAATATTTCATTAAAATATATGGCATGCAAAGTTATCTCTTATTATTCTAGTTAGAGATGGAGCTTGTATGCTTTAATGTTACTACTATTGTACATTAGTAAACGAAAACTAAATTTCATAAGTGGGTGACTTAGGACATTGTTATATAAAGAGTACAATATTGTATGACACATGTATTCATTTATTAAGAGGAATCTTGGGAACTTTTTAACTCTCCACATTTTCTTAAGATCTCTTAGATTATTTTTCTATGGGAATAATACATTTACCATAAACACAAAATAGTAGGGATTCCATGATCATCAATCCTATGGTACTATATGAAAAGCATCATAAATGTCACCAATAAACACCACAAGTAGTGGGTGATCTAGCTAAGTGTTTGATAATATGATGGATCTAACAAGTTTTCATATGTACTTACAACATATGATGGTAGGTGAAATGATTAAGATTTTGATCATAAGGGAGATATGTGTTATGTAGATAAAAGGGATAGGAAACTTATGCCAACACCTTAGTTGAAAATAGATGACACAGAAGGAACATATGTTCTCTGGTACTTAATACAATGACAGATAATATTTAATAAGGAAAGATTACATATGGAAACCAATGCAAGATACATGACTATGGATTAAAGAGGGTTTCATTTAGGTTGAATCTCAACTTACAACTAAAAGACCATATTAAAGTTCCTCCGAAACACTGTAAAATATACAACTGTGGAGGTCATGGTTTATTAAATAGTATATATTTTTAGTTTGTATTCTAAAAGGGTAGTAAAAAGACTCATAAGTCATAGAGGTTGGGATCCAAGTTGTCTAACAAAGGATTGTTGAAAAATGTTTTCATTCAAGAAGTGCATACGAAATATGATAACCATGAAAATGGAATGAGTAATGTCATCATTTACATACGCATTACTTAATACCTAATATATACATTATAAATTGTAATACTGAGACCCAAGAAACTAAGAAAGTAAGAAAATACTGGGAAATAGTACAAAAGAAATAAAAAAATTATCAACCTAATATTGGAAAAAATTTACCAACGCATAAATTATGAAAGAATCCTCGTTTGGAAGTCAAATTTAGGAAAATGGCCAAAAAATATTGTGGGATTAGAACTCATTATTGGGAATCCATTTCAAACTTCCAAGATTGAAATATTGTGAAATTAAAAAGAAAAGGACTACAAAGTGGTGAACTATAATGAAGAATGAGGAAGTGGATAGGGAAGCACCAGAGTAGCCTATGCAACTAGGAAAAAGGGCACGACAAAGTAACGATAGGAAACTTTTAAGCTTAACTTTTGCTAGTAAATGAAAATATATATACATAATAATTAATAAGAATGATGATGGTTGGAATTGATAACAAAAATGGTGTGAATGTACTACGAAAAAGTTAAAGTTTCATGGGTGTACACAAAGAAAGTAATTGTTATAATTAACCATGAAGATCAAGTATATCCAGATGCTTATTAAGCTTCTTGGTTAATAGTGTCCTTATACCTTCATTGTGATATAGAAGGGTATGGAGGTATGCAACAAAATAACTACATTGAAATTGGCTAAGTCCATTTTGAGAATAGTACTATAGGAAATAAGTGATCTCACAATGGAATCCACATTATAGATGCAGGTCGATACAAAGGTATTAAACCCAATGCGTAAAATGAACTATTGCAAATAGACTAATAATTTTTATGACTTCTATATAAATACTATGAAAGGAAAGGTGGGAAGTTTCTCATCTCAATTACACAATAGATCATATTTGTGATATTTGATATAGTTGTAAATAAAAAGAAACAAAAAGAAAAGAATTCATGGTAGTATTTTGAAACTATGTTAAAGTTACTGACATTATTTAAACACATATGGATAAAAGTATGGTTATAGGAGAATTGCATGGATCAAGTGCCTGCCATGCGTACATATAAACTGGAAAAGGAGGCATTTTCTTTTCTTCTTCTAGCAATGCAAGGAAATTCAAGAGGGGGAAACATGGACCCATTGCAGGAAAACTTGAAGGTGTAGCTTGTTAACTAAAATCATCTCGTTATACTAAAACTTCATAATGTTTTTCAGAAATAGGTATGTAACTGCTATCACATAATTTATTGCAACAAATGTTACAATTAGCTGTCAAAGGAGACATTCTGTGAGAACTACTTTGTATCCTTGATTTGGAATTGTTTTGAATTGGATTAAAGTGTAAGGGAAAATTTGTACTATTGAAGTGGATATTTGAGAACAAGAAAGTAAATTATAGAATGTGTCTGAAACACTAAGTATGAGAGAGGTGACCAGGAATTTCACACCGAGGATGGTGTGAATTAAAGGGGGGAAGAATGTAATACCCCTCCATTGATGTAATGGTTTTCCTTTTATGTTTGAATTGTGCAAATAGGCATAGTGGAAAAAGCCCATGGAAAACATCGATATGTTTATGTAAATAAATAAATTGATTTAATAAATAAGCATAGGGGGTCATAAGTTCTTGGGAAGAAACACTCAAATATAGGATACTTGCGAAATAAAACAAAACAATATTTCATGTGTAAATGAGATAGGAAAATTATTTTATGATAGAATTCTAGATAGGATTGATGAATGGGAGAGAAAATCCATTAGGCTGCTTAGCTGGAGAAAGATACTAAGCTTGGAAAAAAAACATAGAGGGAGAGAAAGGTGAGATTTTATGGGAACATCCTAGGCAAGTGGATGAAAATATCCACAAAGGTGGGGCTCGCTATAGGAAACCTTATCATGAAAGAAGGGAATTAAACACCCATTGAAGGGATTAATAAGATTTTGTTGATTTTCGGACAAGTAGTCTCGGCTCTAGGGGAAGTAGAAGTAGAATTCATGTTTGGTTGTCAAGTGTGCTTATTAATTACTATCTGTCCTCCATGATCCTAGTTAGATTAATTGTGCATGATTAGTTCTGAAATATAATTTGAAAATAGTTTGAGATTTTGAATTTATGAAATTGATATGGTAGGTATAAATTAAGGGTTTAGTTGTGATAATTCTGTATAATCTAGAATTTCTTTGAGGTGTATTAATTTTTCCAATTTTGTTAATATTATATCATATAAAAGTTGTGCAAGAACGAGTGTATGAATATTTAACATTAAATGGTGATTGATACAAATTTAGGAGTTGTTAACAGATTGTCTGAATTAACAAATTATTGCCAGCATAATAGAGGAATGATGTCTCTCTCGAGCTGGGGAGAAAAGGTAAGAAATATATATTTGAGTAAGCTACACTCAGAACTATTAAAGATTATCTAGTAACTTGAGAATAAGAAGTACTATTTCATTTTCAATTGTGTTCCATGGGTTATAAGTTATTGTCCAAGGTGATGATAATTTGATGCCATATACTCGTTGTTTTATTATAAATATCTTTAGAGGCTAGAAATTAAGTAATAGGGGACATACTTAGGTATGGGTAGAAGAAATTAGAGCACCAATGAAGTGTGATTTATAAACCCTGAATGGGGAATCTATATTGAAACATTTGCATCTACAAGTGGAATAAAAGTGGTGCCAAAATTTATGAGCTACCAATTGAATTGCATGTTGTATGGGTTCAACCTAGATGAACCGGCTACATTATATATATACTGTTACACTATGTTACCTAGGCCATTTGAATAAAAAAAATAAAAAAAAATGGAACTAAATGATAAACTAGGGAAGCATTCGCTACACAGCTACGCTCTAGTTGAATGTTGGGGATGGTCATGCGATAACTAGCAGCACTCTAAATAGATTGTAAATACAATGAGTTCCATTCTCATAGTTGGGTATTGACCAAGTAGGGATTTACACAACTATGGGTTGGTCTCCATGAAAAAACTGACATATTAACTTAGGCAAAGAAATCCTGGAAAATGTGGAGTCAAAACCATGGTATATTCCATTATATTTGGAAGAAATGGAAGCGAAAAGATTGTATTTGGGTGTAAGAAGATAGTGTCCTACCATTGACTGGATACTATAGTACATGAATTTGATATTTGGGAAAAGGATCATCTTTCCATGATCAATTGACGCAATATATGGGACACCTCATATTGTTGCGAGTAAGGGAAACTAGAAAATCCCCCTGCCAAGGTGAGGGGTCGTATTGCAAGTTTGGTGTTATATGTTACATTACCTTAAGGCCTTAACTCATCTCTAGGAATCCATCATCTCCATATATAAGACTCACTAAGCCTTTTGGTGCATGTGAAACGTTTACGTGTGGAAGGAGTTTGGTGGTAAAATAGTCTACAACCAAATAACACTGATTATTACCTAACGACGGAGAAAAAAAAAGGGTATATGGGATCAACTTGTAACAAGAGGACGAATTGAATCATTAAGGGGTATATTTTTTATGTCTAAACAATTGAGAAAACATTTAGTGAATTTAACTATAAAACCCTGAATGGACCCTTTCAAAACATGGCATAATGTAAGAGTCCAATTAGCACAAAAAGTAGAAAGATGATAAATGGCTTCCAAGAAGCGAAATCAGAATTGTAGAATATGGACATCTAATTTAATGTAAATAGTTCTAATCAATAATACCAATGTAATCTAAATGGAAACATTCAAATATAGATGAGAACAATGGGCAGTGCCAAACCTAGAAAAATTAACAGTAAATAATGATGACAAAAGAACCAAAAGCATCATTAAGGTTACAGGCTCGGAATAACAAAATTTTACAGTCTCCTTCCCTCAAGCCGTAATACTTATAGTTAAATTAGGGGCTTTAGATAATTAATCATTTTAGTTAAGGCTCAAAATCTAAATGAGAAATCCAATAGTGTATGCGATAATAATATTCCTTATAAAAGAAACACTACTTCCAAAGCACTATTTTTATACCGCCAATTGAGCATAGATACTACAATGAACACATTACCGATAAAATTTAAGTATAATTTGCAGCAATTCAGACTTCATACATAATGCATCTACAAAAGAAACCCTTCTTTGGTCTGGTAACACATTGGAGGATGGCACTGACCTTCACTAGGATGACGAAAAAATAGTTGAGGATATAATGCCAATCTTGCTTAGAGGTACTCAGGGTGTAAAGGGTTGTGTGAAAATATATAAGAAAAGAGGCAAAGAAATGTAACTACAAAACCCTACCGGATTAGGAATGTATATTGGGAGGAAATGGCAGAGTCTAGTAGAGAATATTTGTGCATGAAAAGTTGGAGAAAAACCATCAAACACATTCATCACTGAACCAGAACCTAATCATGTGACATTCAGAACAATACATGGAGAATTAAAATAGATTTAAACTTTAAATGGAAAATGTGTCTTAATGTTTATTATAATTGACCACTATAAAGAAATAATTAAATAATATATTTACTCGAATATAGGCATCGTTTTCTCACTTGATCTCTAGATTTGTGTAAATATTCATTGTTCTATATTATTGTAGTCGAACTGGCTGTCAAATGCATGAGCTCGGCTTAGAATGAAACCATTGTAAGAACTTTGGACACCACATATCTCCACAATGGTATGATATTGTCCACTTTGGGCCTAAGCCCTCATGGATTTGTTTTTGGTCTTTACCCCCAAAAGGCCTCATACAAATGGAGATATTTGTCCATCCTTATATACCCATGATCCTCCCCACTTCTAGTCAATGTGGGACTTTGGTCGTATACCAAACAATCCTCCCCTCGAACAAAGGACCATCGAGCCTCCCCTCAAACGATTATCCATCCATCCACTCTCTACGAACCAAGATTCTCCGCTCCAATGCATTGGAAGCACACACCTTACATGGAGCACCACCTGCCTCGAGAGCTTGCTCTATCCCAGGTCAGCTCCTCTTCACCGTGTTGGGTCCAGGACACGTCCATGAAGAATCTGGAGCACACCGCCTGTCTAACCCAGCTCATCCATGGATCCCATCGTGATAATACTGGGGCCCACCACCTTCATTCGGTATTCCGAGGATTCATCCACTTGGCTAACTTCGAAACTTGGTTCCGATACCACTTGTAAGAACTCTAGACACCACATATCTCCACAATGGTATGATATTGTCCACATTGGGCCTAAGCCCTCATGGATTTATTTTTGGGCTTTACCCCCAAAAGGCCTCATCTCAATGGAGATATTTGTCCATCCTTATATACCCATGATCCTCCCCACTTCTAGTCAATGTGGGACTTTGGTCATATACCCAACAACCATCATTCAGGAAAAGAGCAGGATGTCGTGCATAAAGGTGCAAGACCATTGCAGTGGCAACCATGCTTCCTATGACCAAAAATGACAGAATCTTGGAGATGGAAGGGTAAAACATCTTAGATTTTACATATTTCAGATGTCATCATTCCTTTTTTGCCACAAACTATTATCATTCATTCTCACTTGAGCCGACATGTTCCTATCACATGGAAAGGGTTTGGTGTCATACAAATGTTGGCTATTGAAGCAGAAATCACATGGGTGTGGCATGATCAACGTGCAAGGAAAGGTGTGGGTAGTGTGAAAAAATTAAACTGATAAATAAAACCCATATATTAATTTAACATAAAATGTCAACAAGAATTAGGGAATCGAACTTTGAGTAGATAAGAGGTTGCCCAAGGTAAGGAGCCAATTGGGGTAATGGAACTAGGCCTGGATTTATTCTTAAAGAGCATCCAATGAGTGAACCTTGAGTTTATGGAGCACACAATGATGGTATTCAAGAAGAGGAGTATTTCTTGTCATACGTAAGATAATTACATGACCATAGATTGGATCTTATGCATATCATAGAAGAAACATAGAAATAGAATTAGATGCTTAGCCATGACATAACTAAGCCAAGGTTGGCAGATATAAGTGAAATATCTATATATATATATATAATATATATATATATATATATATATATATAGTATATATATATAATATTAAGTATATATATTATATATATATATATATATATTATATAATTATATATATATATATATGCCTATCTTTTTCATTTATGTTGTAAGACAATGAGATACAGGCTTCGAAGTAGGGCATGTGACAAGTGGTATCAGAGCCCTAGGTTCAACTCTTGGACCTAATGGGGTTGAGGAACTGAGTATGCCTACATTTCATCACTATATGGATACTATAACCTAAGAAATATAGTTGCAAAAAGTGATATAACTTTAGAATCTCCATTCGCTATTGAAGTAATATCACTAGGAAAGGAATAGTTTCCTTTTGTTCTGAGTATTAAGTCCTATTTAGTAATCTTCAACATTATTTAGTACTCTTAGACCAAATTGAAGGTGGGTAGAAAACAATTTACTAATGAATAAGGATTGTCTTAACAAGGAGACATTTATTATTCCATAAATTTAATGGCAAAAAAAATTTGGCTAGCCCACGATCATGGAATCAACTTTAGGTCTGAATTATTTCCTTCGCAGAGTGTTCCCTAACGCCAATGTGAACAAGTGGTAGATGTAAGTTATACTACAATAGTGGAACTAAACATATGTAATATGTACTAGTGGACTTGGATAAATGAGAAATGTGCTAGCTATGTAAGAAAGACGGTTACATTCATGAGTGAATAAGGGTAGGAGGAAACATATTGATGATAAATAGGTAGCATACCATGTATGTTACTCAAATACCAGATGTGATACCCTAGTCTCCAAATTCTCAAAAAGCAATTAAGATGGAACTATGATAACAACTGGTTGTTTTGACTAAACCGTTGAAAGCCGAAGTGAACACAATAGAACCCAAATACTGGGAAGAAGACATTTTATGAATGAATAATGTATTAAGTTTTTCCTCTATTTGAGCATATTTGGTTAAGGCTGAGTTACATATATGACCCATTTCCTTACAAAAAACTTAGAATGCTATAGTTAGAGGATGTAAAACTAGAATCTTAGGTATAGGTCATTGGCCATGGTTTTCATTAGTGATTATTGAAAGTAGTAACCATGTGAAGTTTGCATGGCAGTTTTGTTGTGAAAATTGGCTAATAGCCAGATCTACTAACCACTAGTTTCTTAATTGAAACCCTCTCCATATTCTCATGACTCAGAATGCATACCAACAAGAAATTTGAGTAACTAAATGGTGGATAATAGATGCAGTTGTGGTGCCATGGGAAGGGGATCTATGATAGACATCTAACACTTACAAAAATAAAAGGAAAATAATCATAAGACCTAAATGGTTTGCATATGCAAGGAAATGTTGTAGGATTAAATATATAACGCTATAATCGTCTTTTTCTATATATATATATATATATATATATATATATATAGAATATATATAGATATAGATATAAATATAGGTATTGGAGGTTTCCGAGTTAGTAGTTGACTTCAATGAATCACTACAAAATTTACAAAATATTCAGTTACTCTTGAACGAAGCAGATTTGGGAGCCTTGTCCCAGAAATCCTACTTTGAAATTAATTGTCAAGAAATCCTACTTTGAAATTACTTGTCAAGAACTTTAGTAAGGATATTCTAGATCTATGTTATGAAAAATTGTTGTTATAAAGGAAGGACATCTCACATAAGAAATGTAGAAGAGTGTGAGGAAAAGGATGTGATCTTTTATTAGCAACTCTGATATGTTGTAGAAGTGTGTGAGGAAAAGGAAGTAATTTTTTATTAGAAATTGTGACATGTGCTAGAAGGTAAATAGATGAACCGAACCAAGCTACAACTAAAAGAGTAACAATTAAGAAGAGGATGCAAAGAAACATCAATATGAATTTATTTTCAACTTATTTTGAAAATTTAGCAGTCAATATCTACACTCATATGACCAGCAGTAGAAAAAAAAAAATGAATAGTCTAATGGGAGAATTCGGGTTCTCTAATTACTGCTGGAAAAAGAAGAAAGAATTATAGAAGGGTATAAGTCAAGGATGTTATAATCGGATTATTAAAAAAACACAAAAAATATTGTTCCCAATATAAACGGCAGTGTGGAAAATCTTATTTTACTATTACTGAGTTAATTGTTATGATAAATGCTTAATAATATGCCATGGAACAAAAATAAATAAATTCTAAAGCCTAGGGTTATACAACTTGTGCTACAATATTTTATTAAAATATATGGCATAGAAAGTTATCTCCTATTATTCCAGTTACAGATGGAGCTTGTAGGCTTTAATGTTACTACTATTATGCAACGGTAAATGAAAACTCAAGTATATAAGTGGGTGACTCTTGACATTATTATATAAAGGGTACAATATTATATGACACATATTCATTTATTAAGAGGAATATTGGGAACTTTTTAACTCCCCACATTTTCTTAAGATATCTTACCTTATTTTCTACGAAACTAATACATTTACCATAAACATTTATCATAAACATGAAATAGAGGGTTTCCATGATCACCAATAAACACCAAAAGTAGTGGGTGATCTAGCTAAGTGTTTGATGATATGATGGATATAGTGAGTTTTCATTGGTACTTAAAGCATATGATGGTAGCTGAAATGATTATGATTTTGATTAGAAGGGAGATTTTTGTTTGGTAGATAAAAGGGATAGGAAACTTATACCTACACCTTAATCTAAAACAAATTAAACGCATGGAAAATATTTTCTTTGGTACTTAATACAGTGGGAGATAAGCTTTAATAAGGCAAGATTGAAGGTGGCAACCAATGCTGGATACATGACTAAGGGTTAACGAGGGTTTCATTTAGGTTGAATCTCAACTTATAACTAAAATACCATTTTAAAGTTCCTCTGAAAAACTATAAAATATACAACTGTGGAAGTCATGGTTTTTTAAACAATAGATATTTTCAGTTTGTGTTCTAAAAGAGTAGTAAAAATACTCGTAAGTAATAGAGGTTGGGATCTAAGTTATCTAATAAAGCATTCTGGAAAAATGTTTTCCTCCAAGAAGTGTACATGACATATGATAACCATGAATATGGATTGAGTAATGTGAATGATTACATAAGTGAGATACTTAATGAATATGTAATATATACACTATAAATTGTAAAAATGATACCAAAGAAACTAAGAAAGTATGCAAATACTGAGAAATAGTACAAAAGCAATACAGAAATTATGACCCTGATATTGGAAAAAAATTACTAACGAATAAATTATGAAAGAATCATCGTTTAGAAGTCAAATTTAGGAAAATGGCCACAAAAATTTTGTGGGATTAAAACTCATTATTAGGAATCCATTTCAAACTTTCAAGATTGGAAGATTGTGAAATTAAAAAGAAAAAAAGAGTACAATGTGGTGAACTGTAATGATAAACAAGGAAAGTGGATAAGGAAGCACTAGAGTAGCCTATGCAACTAGGAAATAGGGTACGACCTAGTAATGGTACAAAATTTTTAAACTTAACTTTTTCTGGTAAATGAAAATGTATATACATAAGATTTAATGGCAATGATGATGATTGGAATTGATAACAGCAACGTTATGAACGTACTACGAAAAAGTGGAAGCTTCATGGGTGTACATGAAGAAAATAATTGTTATAATTAACCATGAATATCAAGTATATCCAGATACCCATTAAGGATCTAGGTTAATAGTGTCCTTATAACTTCATTGTGATAGAAGGGTATGGAGATATGAAAAAAAATAACTACATTGAAATTGGCTGAGTCCATTTTGAGAATAGTACTAGTGGAAGTTGGTTATCTTACAATGGAATCCACACAATAGTTGTGGGTGGATACAAAGATATTAAACCCAGAGCATAAAATCAACTATTGCAAATAAACTAGCAATTATTATGACTTTTATGTAAATACTATGAAAGGAAAGGCGAGAAGTTTCTAATCTCAATTCCAGAATAGACTATAAATAAAAAAGAATGAAAAGAAAAGAATCCATGGTAGCATAGTTAAACTATATTAAAGTTAATGACATTATTTGGACGCATGTGGATAAAGTACGGTTACAAGAGAGCTACACAGAGAAAGTGTTTGGCATGCACACATACATAATGGAAAAGGAGGCATTTTTTTCAAATACTACGAACGAAAGGAAATTCAAGAGGGGGAACATGGACCCATGGTAGGAAAACTTGAAATCTTAGCTTTTCGACTAATGTTATCCGGTTATACTAAAACATCATAATGTTTTTCAAAAATAGGTATGTAATCTCTTTCACATAATTGATTGGAAAAAATGTTACAGGTAGCCATCGAATGAGACTTGTTGGTAGAACTCCTTTGTATCCTCGATTTGGAAAAAGTGTGAATTCGATTGAAGTATAAGGGAAACATTGTACAATCGAAGTGGTTACCTAGGAATGAGAAGGTAAGTTACATAATGTTTACCAAGAACTCAGTACGAGAGAAGTGACTGGGAAATTCATAATAAGGATCGTGTGAATTAAAGAGGGGGAGAATGTAATACCCCTCAATTGTTCCAGGAGGCATAGTGGAAAAAGCCATGAAAAAATGGATATGCTTATGTAAATACATAACTTGAATTAATAAAGAAACAAAGGGGGTCGAAAGTTCTTGGAAGAAACAGTCAAATATAGGATACTTGCCAAAGAAAACAAAACAATACTTCATTTGTAAATGAGATTGGGAAATTCTTTCATGATAGAGTTCTAGATGGAATTCTAGATAAGCTTGATAGATGGGAAAGGAAAATCCATTGTGCTGCTTAGCTCGAGAAAGATGCTAAGCTTGGAAAAAAAAACATGAAAGCATTGCGAGAGAGAAATGCGAGCTTTTATGGGAAAAGCCTAGGAAAGTGAATGAAAATATCAACAAAAGTGGGATGACGCTAAAGGAAACCTTATCATGGAAGAAGGGAATTATATATCCATTGGAGGGATCAACAAGTGGTTGTTGATTTCTGAGCAAGTTTTCTTGGCTAGAAGCATGGTTCATGGTTGGGTGGTGAGTGTGCTTATTAAGTACCATCTGACCTCAGTGACCCTGGTTAGATCATTTGTGGATGATCATTTTTGAAATATAGTCTAAAAATAATTTGAGATTTTGAATTTCTGAAATTCATATGGTAGGTATAAACTAGGGGTTAAGTTCTGATAATCTTGTTTAATCTAGAATTTCTTTGAGGTGTATTAATTCTTCCAATTCTATTAATATTATATCATAGAAAATCTGTGTAGGAACTGGGGTATGAATTTTTAAAAGAAAATGGTCATTGATAGAAATTTGGGAGTTGTTAACAAATTGTGTGAATTAATAAATTATTGCTAACTAAATAGAGGAATCATGTCTCTACTGAGCTGGGGAGGCAGGGTATGAAAGGTATAACTGAGTAAGCTACACTCAAAACCATTAAAGATTATTTAGTGAATTAAGAATAAAAATTATTATTTCATTTTCAATGGTGTTCCATGGGTTATGATAATTTGATACCATATACTCGTGAATTTATTATAAAGATCATGAGAGGCTAGAAATTAAGTAATAGGAGAAATAATTAGTTATGGGTAGTAGAAATTAGAGTGCCAATGAAGTATGATTTATAAAACTTGAACGAGGAATCTAGATCGAAACATCTCCATCTGCATGTGGGAGGAAAATGGCGTTGAAATGTATGAGTACAAATTGAGTTGTAGGTTCTATGAATTTAAACTAGA
>APFE031271932.1:83045-108096 GCA_000404065.3 Pinus taeda | reverse complement strand
AATTCTATTAGATGAAGTTTGAATTAGAAAAAAAAAAACAACAACAACAACTAAATGATAAACCAAGGAAGCATTCGCTACATAGCTACGCTCCAATTGAAAGTTGGGGATGGTAGTGTGATAACTAGTAGCACTTTAAATACATTTTAAATACAATGGCTTTTGTTCTCATAGATGGGGATTAACCAAGAAGGGTTTTACCCATATATGGGTTGGTATCCATGAAACAACTCACGAATTACACTAGGCAAAGAAAGCCTGCAAAATGTAGAGTCAAAATCATGGTATTTTCCATTATATTTGGAAGAAAAGGAAAGGAAGAGATTGGGTTTGGGTGTAAGAAGATCCTATCTTTGATAGGATACTATAGTACAGTAATTTCATAGTTAGGAAAAGGATCATCTTTCCATAATCAATTTACGTGACATATGCAACACTTGATACCACTACGGATAAGGAGAACTAGACAATCCCCCTACCAAGATGAGGGGTAGTATTGCAAGTTCCGTGTTATATGCCACATTACCTTAAGGCCTTAACTCATCTCTAGGAATCCATAATCTCCATGTATCAAACTCACGGAGCCTTTCATGCATATGAAGCATTTACATGTGGAAGGAGTTTGGTGGTACAATAGTGTACAACTTAATAACACCAACGATTACCTAAACACAGAGAAAAAAAGGAGTATATGGGATCAATTTATAACATGAGGAGGAAATGACTCATTAAGGGGTATATTTTTTTTCTATCTAAACAACTGAGAAAAAATTTAGTGAATTTAACTATAAAAATCTCACTGGACCCTTTCAAAACATGGTGTAATTTTAGAGTCCAATTCACATAAAAAGTAGAAAGATAATAAATAGAATCCAAGAAGCAGAATCATAATTGAAACACATGGACATCTAATTAAATGTAAAAAACTATAATTAATAATACTAGCATAATCTAAATGGAAACATTTAAATATAGATGAGAACAACGTTCCAAACTCGGAAAATTAACATTAAATAATGATAACAAAAGAACCAAAAGCATCATAAATGTTACAAGCTCAGAATAACAAAATTTTACAGGGTCCTTCCCTGGACCCGCAATAATTCCAATTAAATTAGGCACTTTGGAGAATTAACCATCTTAATTAAGACTCAAAAACTAAAGGAGAAATCTAATAGTGTATGTGATAATAATATTCCTTATAGAGGAAACACTCCTTCCAGAGCATTGTTCTTATACCACCGACCAAGCATAGATACTACAATGAACACATTACCGATAAACTTTATGTATAATTTTCATTAATTCAGAGTTCATACGAAATGCATCTAAGAAAGAAACCCTTATTTGATCTAGAAACACATTGGAGGATGGCACTGACTTGCATATGGATGATGAAAAATTAGTTGAGGATGTAATACCAATATTCCCTGGAGTTACTGAGGGTGTAAAGGGTTGTGTGCAAATCTGTAGTAAAAGTGGTAAATAAATATAACTACAACACCCTACCAGATTAGGAATGTTGATTGGCAGAAAACAACAGAGTCTGGTAGAGAATATTTACCTACGAAAAGTTGGAGAAAACCCATCAAACACATTCATCATTGAACTAAAATCAGGACATGTGATGTTAAAAAAAATACCTGGAGAATTAAAATAGATTTAAACTTTAAATGAAAACACAATCTTAATGTTTATTATAATTCATCGCTACAAAGAAAGAATTATATAATAGATTTATCCAAATATAGGCCTTGTTGTCTCACCTAGTCTCCAAATCTGCATAAATCTTCCGTGGTTGATATTGTTGTAGTTGAACCAATTGTCAGATGCATGATCTTGGCTTAGAATGAAATCGTCACTTAGGAAAAGAGCAAGCTTCCAGGCGTAAATGCGTAAGACCATGGTAGACGCAGACATCCTTTGTATGAACAAAACTGGCAGGAAGCTCAGAGATCGAAGGGTAAACCATCTAAGGGTTTACATGTTTGAGGCATTGATGTTCATTTTGAACCACAGATCGCTACCATTCATTATGATCTTAGTTGGCATGTGCCTATCACATGGAAATCGTTCGGTGTCATTCAAAAGTTCATTATTGGAGAGACAATCACATGGGTGTGGTATGATCAATGTACCAAGCTAGGTGGGGGTACTATAAAAAAAAATTAAACTAAGAAATAAAACCCATATATTAATTTAACATAAAATGTCAAGAGGAATTAGGGAATCAAACTTTCAGTGATTAGGAGGTCACCTAAGGTAAGGAGCCAATTGGGGTAATGGACCTAAGACTGACTTTATTATTAAATATCACTCAATGAGTGAGCCTTGGGTTTATGGAGAACGCAATGATGGTATTGAAGAAGGGGATTATTTCTTGTTATACGTAAGAGCATTACGTGACCATAGATTTGGTCTTAGGAATATCATAGCATAAACATAGAAATAGAATTGGATTCTTAGACATGACATAACTAAGCCAAGGTGGTTAGATATAATTTCTCTCTCTCTCTCTCTCTCTCTCTCTCTCTCTCTCTCTCTATTATATATATATATATAAATATATAATATATAAACACACACTTGTATTTTTTGATTTAAGTTATAAAGAGACAGATACATGGTTAGAAGTAGGGCATGTGACAAGTGGTATCAAAGCCCTAGGTTCAACTCTTCGACTAAATGGGCTTGAGGAACTGAGTGTGACTACATTTTATTGCTATAGGGATATTATAGCCTAAGAAATATAGTTGTTAAAATTGATGTAACTTTAGACACTCCATTGACTGTTGAAGTATTATCACCATGAAAGGAATAGTTTCCTTTTGTTATCAGTATTAAGCCCTATTCAATACTCTTAAGCTTTATTTAGTACTCTTAGACCAAAAGTAAGTGGTTAGAAAAAAATTTACCAATGAATTAGGATTGTACTAAGAATGAAACATTTATTATTCCATAAATTTAACGGAGAAAAAGGGAGTTGGCTCACTATTGGGGAATCATCTTTAGGTCTGAATTATTTCCTCCGCGGAGTGTGTTCTCTAATGCCACTATGAAACAAGTGGCAAAAGTAACTTATACTACAACAATGGCATTAAACATATGTGGTATGTACTGGTGGACTTGGATAAATGAGAAATTTTCTAGCTACATATGCAATATGGTTACATTCATGAGTGAATAAGTGTAGGACAAAACATATTAATGATAAACAAGTAGTATACCATATATGTTACTCAAGCAGTGGATGTGATACACTAGTCTCATAATTCTGAAAAAGGAATGAAGATGGAATTATGATAACAGCCGGTTGTTTTAAATAAACCATTGATTGGCAAAGTGAACACAACAAAACTCACAGTCTGGGAAGAATATTTGTTATGAGCTAATAATGCACAAGTGTTTCCCTCTATTTGAGAATATTTTGTCAAGGCTGAGTTTCTTATATGACCCCTTTCCTTACAACAAAGTTAGAACACACTCTTCATTGGTGATTATTGGAAGAACAAACCATGTGAAGTTCACATGGCAATTTTGTTGTGGCAATTAGCTAACATCTAGATCTACTAGCCACCAGGTTCTTAGTTGAAACCCTTTCCATATTCTCATGACTCATAATGCATACCAACAAGCAACACAAGTAACTAAGTGGCGGATAATAGATTGAGATGTGGTGCCACGGAAAGGGGATCTACAGCAGACATCTAACACTTACGGAAAGAAAAGGAAAATAATCATAAGACCAAAATAGTGTACATACATAAGGAAATGTTGTATGATTAAATGTCATGCTATCTTCGTCTTCAATATATATATATATAGTAAAATAAAGTATTCTACTGGAATTGAGAGGAAGCGTGTTGAATATAGGATTCCCAAAATATAGGTATTGAAGGTTTCCAAGCTAGTAGGTGACTTCAATGAATCACTACAAAATTTACAAAAGAGTCAATTCCTTGTGAATGAGGAAGATGTAGGAGCCTTGTCCCATAAGTCCTACTTTGAAATTTTTTGTCAAGAAATCCTAAATTGAAATTCCTTGTCAAAAACTCCAGTAATGATATTCAATATCTATGGTATGAAAAATTGTTGTTAGAAAGAAAGGATATCTCACATAAGAAATGTAGAACAGTGTGCGGAAAAGGATGCAATTTTCTATTAGAAATTGTGATATGGTGTTGAAGGTATATTAATGAACCTAACCAAGCTAAAATTAGGAGAGTAAGAATTAAAAATAGGATGCAGAGCAACATCGATATGAATTTATTTTCAACTTATTTCGAAAATTTAACAGCTAATATCTAGACTCTTATGACTAGTAGCAGAAGGAAAAAAAAACATGAATAGTCGAATGGGAGAATTCAGGTTCTCTTATTAGTGCCAGAAAATTGTTATGATAAATGCACAATAATATGCCATGGAACAAAATAAAATAAAATCTAAAGGCTATGGTAAATGAAAACTGAAGTATATAAGCGGGTGACTCAGGACATAGTTAAACAAAGAGTACAATATTGTATGACATATGTATTCATTTATTAAGAGAAATCTTTGGCAATTTTTAACTCTCCACATTTTCTTAAAATCTCTTACATTATTTTCTAACAGAATAATACATTTACCATAACCATTTATCATAAACATGAAATAGTAGGGTTTCCATGATCACGAATCCTATCGTTCTGTACGCAAAACATCATAAATGTCACCAATAAACACCACAAGTAGTGAATGATCTAGCTAAGTGTTTGATCATATGATGGATATAGCGAGTTCTCATAGGTACTTACAACATATGATGGTAGGTGAAATGATTATGATTTTGACCAGAAGGAAGAGTTGTTTTAGGTAGATAAAAGTGATAGGAAAGATATACGTATACCTTTCTTATGTCCCTATAATACTAGTATATTCCCTCATTGTTATTAGTGTAGCCACCTTATTTTTATTGTTGTGCCCTTACATTATTATTGTTATGTGGGCTCTGATTATATTGTGACCCCTTAGACTCCTATATATAGAAAGGTGGTTTTTCATTTGTATAATCCAATAATTTCTCATTTTGTGTAATATAAATGAGTTTTCCCCCTTGAAGAGGCTATTTTCTAAGTTGCTTATCTATATCGGAGCTTTTGATTCTAGGGTTTTGCTGCTCCAAATAGATCATCTTGGAATTTTCTCTATAATGTTTGTTCTACAAAGTTTCAAAAGCTGAATTTAAAAACCACTTCAATGATCTTGATGATTCTAGTGTCCCAATTTCAGATCTTGTCTCACAATATTTTCGGGGATATGAACTAAGGAAGTTAGGGTTTTTGCAGGCTCCCAAATTCCAACCCAAATAGATGACCTTCGGAAAAACATCATAACTTTCTCTCTAAGCATCAGATTCAATTTTTGTAAAAATGTAAAGAAAGTGGACATACTATAGTTTGTTGGGTATCATTTTTGGGGCAAAATGTTGAAATAAGGACATGTGGAACTTCATACAAGTTCGCTCTACTGAACCAATCTATAATCAAGTCATTGAGGTATTGGGCATAACTCTCTATTGGAGAATCCAGTCTCAATCATAATTGTGGGATTAGAAAGAGAACTCAGATGGTTACAACAAGACAATTTTTAGACCTTGGGGATCCAAAATTACATAGATTAAGTAGATTTAATATTGAACTCCTACAAAGCAAGAAAATTTTTGTGTTTTTTAAACAATTTGCATAAGTTTTGTTTGAAAAAATAGTTTGAAGTGATTCAAAGGGAATATTTAAGCATAAATATCATTAATTGATGACCTGAAGAAAGTAAATGGAACACCTAGTAATCAACTCAAAAATTCTACTATGACACGTAAAGAAGAAGAAGAAATGCAACATGATATATCAAAATTATGAGACCAACTAGAACAAATTTCGCTCTCGAAAAGAGTAACCAAAAATGAAATGGAAGATAAGATGGATGGTATGAAGAATGGTTTAAAATAAGACATGAAAGGTTTGAAGAATGGTTTAAAAGCAGACATGGGAGATTTAAAGAAAGACATGGAATGTTTGAGTAGAGGTTTGACGAAAGATATGTTAATCATGATTTCATAGACTCTAATGTTGGATTCAAGACACACCATATTCTTAAGATCAATAAGAGGAATTTATGGAAAGGATCCTATAATATGGATACTACATATGGAGAAATATTTTGATCTCCATAAGATGAAAAGCACACAAAATGTATGCATTGCAACTTTATATTTAGAACCCAGTCAATTTGTATGGTATTTATCGTTTTGTTCTAAAAAAAAAATTGTCACTTGATCAATTTTTACAGTTGAAATGATAGAACATTGTAAGGATACAAAGAGAAACACCTTCTTTAGCCAATTCATAAATCTTAGACAAAAGGGTTGAATAGTGGAAAACATTGAGGACTTGCAATCATTGAATATAAGTGTAAATAATATTTGAGAGGAGCATAGGATTCATGTCTTCATAGGGACTCTAAATGATAACATCCAACATGAGGTTTTCCTTTGGGAACCTAATTCATTGCAGAAGGCATTCATCTTGGAAAGAAAAATTGAAAGCAAAATTATGGCAACAAAGAAGCCTACCACTCACAACTATAAAGATAGAAGTGTGGTTGCTCCTAGCCTTTCACAACCTACAATATTGACACCACAAAAAGCGGAAGAAAAAATAGCAAAAGGGCTTTGTTATAGTTGTGATAGAAAATACACTAAAGGTCATAAGTGTGCGCAAAAGAAATTATTTTACATTTATTATGAAGAGGAGGGAGAAAGGGAACAATAAATGTCAAAATAAGAGGATATACACCAAGAACAAACCCTAGAAAAAGAATAAATGAATCAGACCATATCTTGTAATGCATTGGTAGGAATTACCACTCCTCAAACTATTGAGATAGAATGACATATCAAGAAGAAAAAGGTAATAGTGTTGATTGATTCGGGTAGTACCAATAATTTTATTCATTGAAAGATAGCCAAAGAATTAAATTGATTCCTATATCCAGCACAAGAGTGTCAAGTGATGGTTGCAAATGGAGGAACCATCAATTACTCTGGAAAGTGCCATAATATCAAGATATCCATGGGAGAATATGTATTCAATATTCAAATGCTTTCCATTCCAATGGGTGGTATTGATGTTGTGATAGGAGTCCTTTGGTTACAATCTTTGGGTACGATAACTTTTAATTTTCAATAACTTTTCTTGAATTTTTTTTTGGAAGGAAAGAAAGTTGAATTAAGGGGTATCATAGGGAAACCAAGAAAGATAATCAACTCTAATAGCATGACGAATCTTATAAAGAAATAACAACGAGGCGTAAGTTCAAAAATCAAAATCATTTATTTCTCTAGACCTCCAAAAAGTCTTGGACAAACATTCCAAGGTATTTGAGACTCCCAAAGGCCTCCCACCTATTGGTGATCATGATCGTGTTATTCTTCTAATTCCAGGAAGCATTCCTCCAAACATCAGGGCTTATAAATATCCCTATGCCCAAAAGAGTGAAATTGAACATATGGTTGTAGAAATGGTAGAGGTTGGTATAATTCAACCTAGTCAAAGTTCTTTCTCTGCTCCAGTAGTATTAGTGCACAAGAAGGATGGATCATGGTGCATGTGTCCAGATTATAGGGAGCTCAACAGCCTCACTATTAAGGATAAATTTCTCATTCCTATCATTGATGAATTATTGGATGAATTACATGGAGCAATTTACTTCACCAAGTTGGATCTTCATTCACGACATCGTCAAATAAGAATAAAGAGTGAAGACATTCTGGAAACAACATTTAGAGCTCATGATGGTCATTATGAATTTTTGGTCATGCCTTTTGGCCTTACAAATGCACCTTCTACATTTCAAGGTTTGATGAATTCCATTTTCAAACGCTTCCTTAGAAAATTTGTGTTAGTAGTTTTGGATGATATACTAATCTACATAATGTCTTAGAAATATCATGTTCAACATGTTGGTAGGGTGCTGAAGCTATTGGGGGAGAAACAACTATATACAAAAACCTCCAAATGTTTCCTTAGAGTACAGGAGGTGGAATATCTAGGTCATAATGTATCCCTGAAGGTGTTAGGGTAGACACTAACATAACAAAATTCGTTAAGGAATGGAAAATACCCACATCCATAAAGCATTTGGAAGGATTTCTTGGGTTAATGGGGTATTCTCGCAAGTTTGTTAAGAATTATGGGACAATAAAAGCACCTCTAACAACATTACTAAAGAAAGATGCATTTTCTTGGACTCCAGCAGCAGGTAAATCATTTGATCATATTAAAGAGGCAATGTGCCAAGCATCGGTCTTAGCAACGCTAGACATAACAAAAACCTTTATTGTGGAATGTGATGCCTCAGGAAATGGAATTGGTGTTTTTTTAATGCAATAAGGAATACCCATTGCTTTTGAAAGATGTCCAATCAAAGGAAAGTATTTGCACAAAGATATTTATGAGAAATAAATGTTGGTAATACTACATGCACTTAATAATGGAAACCATACCTAATTGGAAGGCACTTCAAGTTAAAAATAGATCATGATAGTCTTAAATACTTTTTAGAACAAAGATTATCTTCGGAAGGGCAGAAAATATTAGTCACAAAGATGTTGGGTTATGAATTTGAAGTCATCTAAAAAAATGGAAACAAAATGTTATTGTAGATGCACTCTCAAGAAAGGATGAGGATGTGCAAGCATCACTTTGTGCCATTTCTATTATCCAAACATATTGGATAACTGAAGCAAGGGATGAATGACAAAGAACTGTGGGCACTCATTCAAAATTCGTAGCAAGATCCTAGGACATCTGATACATTTAGCTGGAATAATGATTTATTATGGTACAAAGATCACTTATACCTTTGTAATAATTTGCAACTCAAGCAAAATATTCTTCTGGAATTGTACATCTCCCTTAGGAGGGCACTCAGGATTTTGAAAAACTTACCACATGGTTAATAAGTAATTTTTTTGGGATGGCCTTAAATATGATATTCAAAATTTTGTGGCAGAATGTTTGGTTTTCCAACAAAATAAATTGGAGACAATTAAGACCCTGGGTTTGTTACAACCTTTATCCATTCCAAGTCAATGTTGCTAGGAGGTTTCAATGGATTTTATCATAGGTTTACTCAAGTATGAAGGAAAGAGTGTCATCATGGTGGTAGTTGATAGACTTACCAAGTATGCACACTTTTGTTCATTATCTCATCCATTTAAATCTAGTATAGTTGCTACTGCATTTATGGAAACAGTGCAAAATCTACATGGAAACCCAGAGATTATTGTAAGCGACAGAGATCCTATTTTCACTGGAAATTTTTGGACTAAATTATTTTCTTGTCTCGGTAATCAATTAGCTCATAGCTCATCTTATCATCGTCAATCGGATGGGCAAACTGAGATAGTGAACAAATGTTTGGAAGGATATCTTCATTGCTTTGTATTTGATAAATATATACAATGGGTCATGTGGTTACCTCTGGCAGAATGGTGGTATAATACTTCCTTCCATACTGCATCAAAAATGACCCCATTTGTGGCACTTTATGGATATCGTCCAACGTCCATCACATCATCTTTAAGACAAAATTCTAAGGTTCAAGCAGTGGAAGATCACATTGAGCATCAACAACAAGTTATCCAACTCTTAAAGGATAACCTCACTTTGGCGAAGAATAGAATGAAACAAGAGGAAAATCAACATCGAATCGAAAGAAGTTTTGATGTAGGCAACTCGTTATTTTTATGACTACAAGAATACAAACAAACATCCCTCAAGCAAGCTAGGAAGGATAATAAACTATCACCAAAGTATTATGGTCCTTACAAGGTGTTGAAAAATATTGGTACTATTTTATACAAATTGGAGCTTCCTACATCTTCCCGAGTGCACCCAGTTTTCCATGTTTCATGTTTGAAGAAGGTTATAGGTGACAAGCTCCCATATGAAACAATATTTCCAGAACTTGACGATGAACAAAAAATGATATTGGAACCTAAAGAAGTCACGGAAACAAGGACTTGACAACTACGAAATCGATCAATTTCATAGTATCTCATCAAATGGAAGAGCTTACCCACAAAAGATTCCACATAGGAGGATGAAAATTTTATACAGAAGAATTAGAAACTACTCACGCGATGAGGACAACACTTTTTTGATGGAGAGGGGCATGTTAGTTCCCTATAATACTAGTGCATTCCCTCAGTTTTATTAGTGTATCCCCCTTATTGTTATTGTTGTGCCAATGTAGTCCTCATATTTTTATTGTGGTGCCCATGCAGTCCCCATATTGCTACTGTTGTGAAACGATTATGATTTTGATCAGAAAGGAGATCTATGTTAGGTAGGTAAAAGGGATAGGAAACATATACCTACACCTTAGTCTAAAATATATGAAATGCATGAAACAAATGTTCTTTGGTACTTAATGCACTGGCAAACAAGCTTTAATAAGGAAGGATTGTAGATGTAAAATAGCGTTGGATACATGACTAAGGATTAAGGAGGGTTTCATTAAGGTTGAATCTCAACTGATAACTAAAATACCAAATTAAATTTCATCCGAAAAATTGTAAAATATACAACTATGCAGGTCATGGTTTATTAAACAGTAGTTATTTTTAGTTTGTATTCAAAACAAGTAGTAAAAAGACTTGTAAGTAATAAAGGTTGGGATCCAAGTTATCTAATAAAGGATTGTGGAAAAATGTTTTCCTTCAAGAATTGTATATGAAATATGATAACCATGAAAATGGATTGAGTAATGTGAACGAGGACATACGTGAAACACTTGCTGGATACACAATATATAAGTTATAAATTGTAATATTGATACCAAAGAAACTAAGAAAGTATGAGAATACTAGGAAATAATATGGAAGAAATACAAAAATTATCAACCTAATATTGGAAAAATTTACCAATGCATAAATTCTGAAAGAATCCTCGTTTGGAAGTCAAATTTAGGAAGTTGGCCACAAAAATTTTGTGGGATTAGAACTCATTATTGGGAATCCATTTCAAACTTCCAGGATTGGAAGATTGTGAAATTAAAAGAAAAAAGACTACGAAGTGCTTAAGTGTAATGATGAATGAGGAAAGTGGGTAGGGAAACACTAGAGTAGCCTATTCAACTAGGCAAAATGGTACTACCCAGTAATGGTAGGAAAATTTTAAACATAACTTTTGCTGGTAAATGAAAATATATATACATAAGAATTAATAAGAATGATGATGGTTGTTATTCATAACAACAATGGTGCGAATGTACTATGAAAAAGTGGAAGTTTCATGGCTATATGCAAAGAAAATAATTGTTATAATTAACCATGAAGATTAAGTATATCCAAATGCCCTTTAAGTATCTAGCTTAATAGTGGCCTTATACCTTCGTCGTCGTGATATAGAAGGGTATGGAGATATGAAACAAAATAACTACATTGAAGTTGGTTGAGTCCATTTTGAGAATAGTACTGGTGGAAGTAAATTATCTTACAATGAAATCCACGTAATAGATGCGGGTGGATACAAAGGTATTAAACCCATTGCATAAAATGAACTATTGAAAATAGACTAGTAATTACTATGACTTCTATGTAAATACTATGAAAGGAAAGGTTGGAAATTTACAATCTCATTTCCACAATAGATGATATTCGTGACATTGGATGTCACTTTAAATAAAAAAGAATGAAAAGAAAACAATTCAGGGCAGCATTGTGAGACTATATTAAAGTTACTAACATTATTTGAATGCATGTGGATAAAAGTATGGTTACACGAGAACTACAGGGAGAAAGTGCTTGGCATGCATACATACATACTAGAAAAGGAGGCATTTTATTTTCTACTACTAGCATAGCAAGCAAATTCAGGTGGGGGAAACATGGACCCATTGCGGGAAAACTTGAACCCGTAGCTTGTTAACTAACATTACCCCGTTATACTAAAACTTCATAATGTTTTTCATTAATATGTATGTAATAGCTCTCCCAAAATTGATTGGAAGAAATGTTATAGGGAGCCGTCCTAGGAGACTTGATGGCAGAAGTGCTTTGTATCCTAGATTTGGAAACATTGTACTATCGAAGTGGTTACCTAGGAACGAGAAGGTAAATTACGGAATGTGTCCCCAACACTGAGTATGAGAGAAGTGACCAGGAAATGCACACCAAGGATGGTGTGACTTAAAGGGGGGAATAATGCAATGCCCCTCCATTGATGTAATCATTTTCTTTGTGAGTTTAAATTGTACTAATAGGCATAGTGTAAAAACATCATGAAAAACATGGAGATGTTTATGTAAATAAATAATTTGAATTAATAAATAAGCAGAGGGGGTCGGAAGTACTTGGGAAGAAACACTTGGTTAGGAGATACTTGCCAAAGAAAACAAAACAAAATTTCATTTGTAAATGAGATTGGAAAATTCTTTCATAATAAAATTCTAGATAAGCTTGATGTATCAGAGAGAAAATCCATTATGATGAAAACGAATTCTGGGGTCTCTTTGTTTTCAATATTTTTTTACAAAGTCCGATCTTGGAACTTGTCGGTTATGGGCCCTCCAAGCATATCAGCACAGTTCTAACCTCTGAACTTTCCCAATTCCACTTAGGTCGATCCTAGAATCCTCATACTCACCTGGTTCGATCCCGGAATCCTCATCTTGGCATTAGCTGATGCCACGATCCTCATCATGGCATGATTCCTCAACCTGGTAAGGGTTAATGCCGTAATCCTCATCCTAGTTTGGGTCGATCATGGAATCCTCATCATGGCTTGGACAGATGCTGGAATCCTCATCAAGGCTTGAATGTTCATCCAGTAACGAATCGAAGCCGAAATTCTGGCAAGGGTCGATCTCCAAACCCTCATCCTGGCAATGAGGGTCGAACTCTCCAGGACTTTCATACAAGTCGTCGGCATCAGAATCTTGAAATTTACCCAGCGGCATTTCTTCCTCTGGACTGGAATTTTTATCCAGCCATTCATTGAGCTCTCTACAAGCCTCTAGCAGAGAATCATAGAAATCATTGGCATCAGGATCCCAGGGTTTAACGTTGTGCATAATCAGATCATGAAACTTACTAACTGGGGCTTCTCTGGGTCGCTCCTTTTTTACCCTAGTTGTTCCTTTCGGGCCCTTGCTCTTGTTCCTCTAGCTTTGACTTCGGGATGTGTAGCAGGTCTGCCTCACCGCCTCCAGCTCATGTAACAATTTCTTGCCGCCAGAATCCATTCAGTTCTTCCTCATCGATTGCAGCCAAGCACAGATATGAAATGAAATAATTATTTTTCTTTGCCTCCATATTTTTCCTTACCGCCACGGGAATAATTTCACAGCACAGTAACCAATACCAATCACTCTACTTGGCCATTACGATAATCAGTAATCAAATCCTAAATAAAGATGTCAATTAATCAGAATTTGAAGGTGTACTGGATTGGTTCCTCTGTGCCTACTTTTGGAATGCATTTGAATTCTCTTTTACTCAATCAAAGTGATAGGGACCCTCAAACTTTAACTGCGAACAATTCAAAAGAAAAAAAATAAAAAATACAAAGACATAAATTCACAATGAGCTGCGTTTCCTTATGAATTCACAATGACACATTTTCATTATTTACAATTCAGATTACAATTTCAAGGCATTTCAGCCTTAACCAAGATTTCCCCAGCAATTACATTTTGCCCTCTCTCACACGCACAATTTTTCTTTTTCCTCTCCTTCTTCCCAATTCTCTCATGAATCCTTCAGTTCTTATTACACATACATTCAGATACATTCAGTTTTAACTGATTTTTAACTAAAATTAGTTTATTAACCGAATCTTATTCAAGATTGGCCTCGCTGTCAGTGTGGTTGTCCACATGTCCTCTTTCTCTAATTTTCTTTCATTGAGGTGTCCAGATGCTCCTACATCAGACTCCCGAGGTACAAAAATTATGACCTCCTCGTCATATGCTCCCGAGGTACAAAATTATGACCTCCTGGTCATATGCGTTTCCTTCGCAATTCTACTAGTGGAACTGCCTTCTGTGAGTTGCAACCAAACCTCTGCAATAGCAAGTCCTCCCTGCTACCAGATGCCCTACCAAGCTCCTCTGCTAAGCTTAGTCATCCCGACATCTCCTCAGTTCTCTCCTCTCGAACCCATTGAGCACTCCTGCTCTAGGTTTGCTGCAATTTTCTCACCTTCACAAAATAAATTAAAAAAAAAACTACAAGCTTACAAATCTTCAACAAACTGTACCTCTTCTTTCTTCGTACCTCCTTTCTTCACATGCAAAAACTCCTCTCCGCAGGAAATCTTTTCCCGCTCTGATACCACTTGATGAAAACGAATTCTGGGGTCTCTTCGTTTTCAATATTTTTTTACAAAGTCCAATCTTGGAACGTGTCGGTTATGGGCCCTCCAAGCCTATCAGCGCAGTTCTAACCTCTGAACTTTCCCAATTCCACTTAGGTCAATCCTAGAATCCTCATACTGGCTTGGTTCGATCCCGTAATCCTCATCTTGGCATTGGCTGATGCCACGATCCGCATCATGGCATGATTCCTCAACCTGGTAAGGGTTAATGTCGTAATCCTCATCCTGGTTTGGGTTGATCATGGAATCCTCATCATGGCTTGGACAGATGCCGGAATCCTCATCAAGGCTTGAATGTTCATCCAGTAACGGATCGAAGTCGAAATTTTGGCAAGGGTCGATCTCCAAACCCTCATCCTGGCAATGAGGGTCGAACTCTCCAGGACTTTCATACAAGTCGTCGGCATCAGAATCTTGAAATTTACCCAGCGGCGTTTCTTCCTCTAGACTAGAATTTTTATCCAGCCATTCATCGAGCTCTTTGCGAGCCTCTAGCAGAGAATCATAGAAATCATTGGCATCAGGATCCCAGGGTTTAACGCCGTGCATTATCAGATCATGAAACTTACTAACTGGGGCTTCTCTGGGTTGCTCCTTTTTAACCCTAGTTGTTCCTTTCGGGCCCTTATTCTTGTTCCTCCAGCTTTGACTTCGGGATGTGTAGCAAATCTGCCTCAGCGCCTCCAGCTCATGTAACAATTGCTTGCCGCCGGAATCCATTCGGTTCTTCCTCATCGATTGCAGCCAGGCACAGATATGAAATGAAATATTTATTTTTCTTTGCCTCCATCTTTTTCCTTACCGCCACGGGAATAATTTCACGGCACAGTAACCGATACCAATCACTCTGCTTGGCCATTAAAATAATCAGTAATCAAATCCTAAATAAAGATGTCAATTAATCAGAATTTAAAGGTGTACTGGATTGGTTCCTCTGTGCCTACTTTTGGAATGCATTTGAATTCTCTTTTACTCAATCAAAGTGATAGGGACCCTCAAACTTTAACCGCGAACAATTCAAAAGAAAAAAAATAAAAAATACACAGACATAAATTGACAATGAGCTGCGTTTCCTTACGAATTCACAATGACACATTTTCATTATTTACAATTCAGATTACAATTTCAAGGCATTTCAGCCTTAACCAAGATTTCCCCAGCAATTACATTTTTCCCTCTCTCACACGCACAATTTTTCTTTTCCCTCTCCTTCTTCCCGATTCTCTCATGAATCCTTTAGTTCTTATTACACATACATTCATATACATTCAGTTTTAACTGATTTTTAACTAAAATTAGTTTATTAACCGAATCTTGTTCAAGATTGGCCTCGCTGTCAGTGTGGTTGTCCACCTGACCTCTTTCTCTAATTTTCTTTCATTGAGGTGTCCAGATGCTCCTGCATCACATTAGGCTAGTTAGTTGGAGAAAGATGCTAAGCTTGGGAAAAAAATAACTTAAAAGCATCGCAGGAGAAAAATGCAAGACTTTATGGGAAAATCCTAGGCAAGTGAATGAAAATATCCACAAATGTGGGATGTCGCTAAAGGAAAACTTATCATGAAAGAAGGGAATTAAATACCCATTGAAGGGATCAACAAGAGGTTGTTGATTTCTAGGCAAGTACTCTCGCCTTGGGGGGAACATGAAGCACAGTTCATGATCGAGTGGTGAGTGTTCTTATTAAGTATCATCTCACCTCAATGATCCTAGTTAGATCATTTGTGCATGATCATTTCTAAAATATAGTCTAAAAATAGTTTGATATTTTGAATTTCTAATATTGTATGGTAGGTATAAAATAGGCGTTTAGTTTTGATAATTCTATACAATCTAGAATTTTTTTAGGTGTATTAATTCTGCCAACTCCGTTAACATTATATCATAGCAAAGCTTTGTAGGAACTAGGGTATGCATGTTTAAAAGTAAATGGTGATTGATACAAACTTAGGAGTTAAATGGTCATTGATACAAACTTAAGAGCTGTTAGTAGATTGTGTGAATTAACAAATCATTGCCAGCCGAGTAGAGGAATCATGTCTCTACTGAGCTAGGGAGACAAGGTAAGAAATATATAGTTGAGTAAGCTACACTCAGAACCGTTAAATATTATTTAGTAACTTAAGAATAAAGACCATTTTTTCATTTTCAATGGTGTTCCATGGGTTATAGGTTATTGTCCAAGGTGATGATAATTTGATTCCATATATTCATGAATTTATTATAAAGATCATAAGGCTAGAAATTAAGTAATAGGGGACATACTTAGGTATGGGTAGCATAAATTAGAGCATCGATGAAGTGTGATTTATAAAACTTGAATGGGGAATCTAGATCAAAACATCTGCAATTGCATGTGGGAAGAAAATGGCACCGAAATGTACGAGTTACCAATTGAGTTGTTGTTGTATGTATTCAACTTAAATTAACCAGATACATTATATATAATATATTATATATATTCATATATTGTTAGACTCTGTTATTGAGGGCATTTAAGAAAAAAACATTAAATAATAAATGGGGGAAGCATTTGCTACACACATACGCTCTAGTTGAAAGTTGGGGATGGTCGTGCGATAACTAGTATCACTCTAAATAGATGTAAGTAGAATGCGTTACATTCTTATATTTGGGGATTAAACAAGTAGGGATTTACCCAGCTATGGGTTGGTCTCCATGAAACAACTCACAAACTACCCTATGAAAAGAAAGCATGGAAAATGTAGAGTCAAAATTATGGTATTTTCCATTTTATTCGGTAATAATGCAAAGGAAGAGATCATAGTTGGGTGTAAGAAGACAGTGTCCTATCTTCACCTGCACACTATAGTACAAGCATTTGATAGTTGGGAAAAGGATCATCTTTCCATAATCAATTGACGCGACATATGATGCACCTGATACCGTTGCGGGTAAGTGAAACTGAACAATCACCCTGCCAAGGTGAGGTTTGTATTGCAAGTTTCATGTTATCTGTTACATTACCTTAAGGCCTTAATTGGTCTCTAGGAATCCATAATCTCCATCTATCAGAATCACCGAGCCTTTTATGCATGTGAAACGTTTACGTGTGGAAGGAGTTTGATGGTAAAATAGTGTACAACCGAATAACACTGTGGTTAACTAACCACAGAGAAAAACAAAAGGGAGTATCTGGGATCAACTTGTAACAGGAAGAGGCAGCAACTCATTAAGGGGTATATTTTCTTCCGTTTAAGCAACTGAGAAAACATTTAGTGAATTGAACTATAAAACTCTAATTGGACCATTTCAAAACATGGCATAATGTCAGAGTCCAATTTACACAGAAAGTAGAAATATGATAAATGAAATCCAAGAAGTGGAATCAGAACTGTAGCAGATGGACATCTAACTCAATGTAAACAATTCTAATCAATAATACCAGCATAATCTAAATGGAAACATTTGAATATAGATGAGAACAATGGTGCGGTGTCAAACCACAAAAAATTTAATAGTAAATAATGATAACAAAAGAACTAAAAGCATTGTTAATGTTACAAGCTCGAAATAACAAAAGTTTACAAGCTCTTTACCTGGAACTGCAATGCTTCCAGTTCAATTAGGGGCTTTGGAGAATTAATGGTCTTAATAAAAACTGAAAAAGTAAAGGATAAATTCATAGTGTATGCAATAATAATATTCCTTATAATGAACACTCCTTCCATAACGTTGTTCTTATACCACCAACCGAGCATAGATGTTACAATGAACACATTATCGATGAACTGAAGTATAATTTGCAGCAATTCAGAGTTCATACAGAATACATCTACAAAAGAAACACTTCTTTGATCTAGCAATGCATTGGAGGATGACACCGACATGCATAGGGATGACAAAAAATTAGTTGAGGATGTAATGCCAATCTTCCCTAGAGGTACTCAGGGTGTAAAGGGTTGCGTCTAAATCTGTAAGAAACAGGAAAATAAATGTAACTACAAAACCCTACCGAATAATGCCGATTGGGAGGAAAGTATAGAGGCTGGTAGAGAATCTTTCACGTGAAAAGTTGGAGAAAAACCATCAAACACATTCATCACTGAGCCAAAAGCCAGACACATGAATGCTAGAACAATACCCGGATAATTAAAATAGATTTAAACTTTAAATGCAAACTGGGTCTTAATGTTTATTGTAATCCCTGGCTACAAAGAAAGAATTAAATAATAGATTTAACCTAATATAGCCATTGCCATCTCACAGAGCCTCCAAATCTGTGTAAGTCTTCCTTAGTTGATATTTTTGTAGTCGAACCAACGGTCAAATGCATGAGCTCGGCTTAGAACGAAACCGTCATTCACTAAAAGAGCAGGTTGCAAGGCGCAAAGGCGCAAGACCATGGCAATGGCAGTCATGCTTCCTATGAACAAAAACAACAAGAGTCTCAGAGATGGAAAGATAAACCATCTTAGGGTTTACACGTTTGAGGCATTGCCATATATTTTGTGCCACAGATCGCTACCATTCATTCTGACCTGAGCTGACATTTTCCTAGCAAATGGAAAGGGTGTGGTATCATTCAAATATTGGCTATTGAAGCGACAGTCACATGGGAGTGACATGATCAATGTACCAAGCTGAGTGGGGGTAGTGTGAAAAACTTAAACTGAGAAATAAAACCCATATATTAATTTAACATAAAATGTCAGCGCAAATTAGGGAATCGAATTTTGAGTAGTTAGGAGGTCCCCTAAGGTTATGAGCCAATTGGTACAATGGATCTGACCCTGACTTTATTCTTAAAGAGCGGCCAATGAGTGAGCCTCATGTTTATGGAGCACGCAATGATGGTATTCAACAAGAGGAGTATTTCTTATTATGCGTAAGAGCATTACATGACCATAGATTTGGTCTTAGGAATATCATCGCAGAAACATAGAAATAGAATTGGATGTTTAGCCATGACATAACTAAGCCAAAGTGGGTAGATATAATTGCACTATATCTATATATATATAAAAGATACACTCGTTTTTTTCCTTTAAGCTATAAGAAAAAGAGATAAAGGATTAGAAGCAGGGCATGTGACACATAGATTGCAGCCTCCAGTTTTTTATCTTTTAAATCAGGAGAATCCCTAGGCATTGCAACCTCCAGATATTCGGGTCTAGTAGTAAAAGTTTTTTATTTTTTAAATCAGGGGAATCCCTAGGGATTGCAACCTCCGGTTATTCGGGTTTAGTAGTTAAAGGGCATTGTAGTTAAAGGGCATTGTCTACCAATGCCACGTGAAGAACTTAGTTGGGATGGTTGATTTTTTTTAGAATCTGGTAAAAAAGTTGGAGTGTTTGAATTTTTTTTAAAGATCGAAATAGATTCAGCACCAACAAAAACCCTGAGCACCTAAAATCCTAAATTTAACAGTGTTACCCTAAATTTACAAAAATTTCTTCCACATAATCTTACAAAAATTTCTATTATTATTATAACTAATCTTTAATTTCTTTAAACTACTCCTAGCAAATGTCTTGTCATAAAACTACAACCATGGGTAAAGTGGGCCCTTCCACTTGGGGCTACACGCAAAAATAAGCCTTGGTTGAAGAGATTGCAAATCCGTAGATTAAGGCGGTTGGCAAACTACATGAAAAGCTAAAGCAAACCCAGACCACATTCGGCTTGAGAATAGTGAATTCAACTCCCTTCTGGAATCTACAATCACAGATCTACTCGACATCTCGACCTTGGAATTCAAATTTGCTTATTCTGTTTTAATATTGTTCAACTATGCATGGACTAGATCTCCCACCTACTCATTTAAATTTTATGGTTTGAAATAAATGGAAGCCATGTTGGAGAGATATTTTCATTTTTTTTAAATTTAAATTTTATGGTTCCAAAATGTTTCACCTAATTTACATTCTACAAATTACCTGACCTGCCACGAAATTATATGGTCCCAACATGTATTTCGTATTCTTTCAAAAGATCCGGCGAATTTTGTTGGGATAGAAAACCTTCTGCTTATGTTGGTAATGTTCTCCTGGAAATTTAATACATTTCTAACAAACAAACAAAAAAATAGAAAACAAAAAGGCATAATCCGTTGTAATCTGACATCAGCTGTTGTAAGTCGTATAAAATGGGCGATTGCTGATTTACTGGCAATCAGACGGACATGGTGCCATTAATTATTTGACCGCGCCCATATTTGTCTGATTACTGAATATTTAGCGAATCAGAAATCAAAATAAGCTCTAAGCGTATAAAATTCTCAAAATATATCAAAGGTTGATATGAGATCACTTCTTTTAAAGTTTTATAAAATTCATGATTAAAATGTGACGTGAAACATTTTTCCCAGGTTAGAAAAAGTTTAGAAATTAGATAAAATTTGTACCAATTAAGGGGCAAACGCATTTATCGCAAGTCCCTAGGACTCTCTCTATATTCTCTACGTATTTAGCAAGAAGCGAAATCGGCAGTTAATTTAAAGGAAATCCTGGAAACGGTCCAGGCAATGAAATTGTCAATTTATTGCCGATATTGACGGTGGATACACGTGAATAAATCTGGAACAAAAAATTCACATCATAATCCTCAACATGTGCGTATAAAATGAAAAGCCAAAGTCCTGGCAATTAAGATTGACGAGGTTGAACTTGAATGGGTGGACTTCTAAAATTGCTCGCAGATTACAATGTGAGAAGTAAAATCATGAAATTTTAATAGTTATATTCGTAGTTACCAAGCTAGACCGAACTGGGATAAAAAGTACGGAAATTCGCCCATTCGGTTCGACTACTGAACGATTTGCTTCAATTCGATCCGATTCGTAGCATAAAAGCTTAATCTAGCAGATTCGTAGCATAAGACCTTAATCTAGCAAGTTAATCTTTTGGTATAGGTTAATTAGTAAATCTTATTAACTGTAATTTTATAGCTCATCTAAAATGGTGTTCATTACTTGTTATAGGTTGCTCTTTCAATAGAAATAGAGCTTAATCTAGCAAGTTAATCTTTTGGTATATGTTAATTAGTAGATCTTATTAATTGTAATTTTATAGCTCATCTAAAATGATTATTCATTACTTGTTATAGGTTGCTGTTTCAATAGAAGTATATAGAGAGTGGCATATACAAAGGAAAATAAAAATGAGAATAAAAAGAAAGAAGAATAAAAATAGGATTAAAAAAAGATAAAATAGAAAGTAAGTGAAATTAGAAAAATTTTGTTATCTTTGGTTTTCAGTTTTAGAAACAAGGAAAAGAAAGAATATATGAAAGTGGTTTAATTTTATGAAGAATTGTTTTTTTATTTATGGAAGTATTATAGATAAATCAGTTTTAAATATAGATTTTATAAATATAACTGGGTAACTATGCTTATATTCCCAGTTTTATAAATTCAGATAATGTGTAAACTCTGCATACGCCAATTCGCCAACAATGATTCTGTTTAATGCTAAAGGTTTACAAGAAAAACGAAAAGGCCATTCTCCCGTTTGTAGAAGACGAAATCAGAAAGAAAAATTGCAGTACAGTTCTTTTATAACGTGATAGAAGACAGAAGATACATAGAGTTCTATATTTAAAGAGTAAATTAACATTGGATAAATAAGCATGACACCCTAGATTAAATGGACGCGATGACCAAGGTGGTATAATGTTTGTGCAGAACTCTTGGCCTAACGAATTAAGTAAAAGGAAATTGTAAGTCGGAGTCCACAGATGCGCATATTCCAGACCACGTCGAGTATGTGGTCAGATGCACTCCACCCCTTACACTGTAATATATTCGATTTTTCCTGAGACAGATACACATTCTGTTACACCTGCTGCCTGCAAAACTTCTGTTACCCCATTTGGTCTCACTACCTTATATAGAGGCATGGTGAGAAGCATTAGCATTCGAATTTGAATAGAATTCTACGAGTGCCTGCATGGCCTGAACCTGCATCTTAAGAGACACGATGTAGTCGGCCGTTTCCTTTAGGAAAACGGGTGTGTCCAGTCCGTCACTTCCAGGCACGAGTAACCTTAGGGTTTGGATACGAGAACCAATTATACCTCCTGCTACTTCATCGCAATCATCCTGTGACCGTACGCGTTTAGTCCCCGTCAGCCTGGATTTCTCTTTGGGCATCTGCATGCGGGAATTATCGCATCGAGCGTTCGGTTTGCAGGGTCTTGTTTTGGCAGACACTAATCTCCTTTTGCGCTGCGAATTCTCTCTGAAATCAGCAAGTCGCCGTTGGCAGCGAGATTTCCTAAGCGTGAAAAGGTATTTGCGGAAGATGGCTCGGCGCCACGCAGTTCGACCCCTTGCCGTCATGGCCAGTGAGAGATCCGCAGCCAATTTGACGGCCTGAAATCGAGCGGAGAGACTGGTTTCGCGTTGATCCATTCTCCCACGGCGCAGCATGACCACAAGGTGGAGCAAATATATCCGTTGGAAACGGGCCATCCGTGCCGCTTGTTGCCCATGTCCAGCAGGATGTTCCATATCATAAGCAGCTAGGCAAATTTCAAAGAGAAAACCACGAAACGAAACAGAGGATTTCTCTAACTCTGATGCTTTAACCTGCTCGACCGTGGTTTATAGAGACGAGGCCTCACAATGTAGGGCTAGGCGGTGACGCTTCAAACTGTTACTGGTTGCCCTACCATGTTACCATGTGAAGTCGTTGCAGGACCGGTGTTGCTTCCTCTGAGGAAACGCCCAACAGTAATGGCATTGATGGGAACAGTGACGTAGGATAGGCCACATGCACTCCACAAAGTTAAGTCACCTTTCGAAATAACAAAAAAAAAATGGAGTTAAGTTCAGCTTTCGAAATAAAAAATAAAATTTGTTCGCAATTTGGAGCATTTTGCTTCGATATGGCAAACTCGGAAACTCAGTTTTATTAAGACCTTGTCTTTTCATAATGGATTCTGTCTAGGTACACATGGGTCATTATGAATGGAGTCCTACTACGTAGGCTGAAGTAGATCATTGATTAGATACTCTCTGTGAAATTGAGGAACGCACATGTTTTTAAATATTATAACATTTGATAGCTTAATCTAAATGTTTAACTTTTTTCATTTTCCATATACATATATTTAATGAATATTATACTAAATTTGATTCGAAATAATTGAAAATAACATATTTAAATTATTAAATGGATAGGTTATAAATATTTAAAAATATATTTTTGAAATAATATTTCACTAAAAGTTATATTATGGAAAATAAAAAATATAATAAATTAGTTTTAATATAGATAAAATAAAGGGTGAGTTGGAATAATGGAAAGTAATGTGAGGGTTTTTTAAGTGGGATCTCTAGTAGCTTTACCGATCAATTTTTTCTCCCATTGAAGCTTTATCCATTATCCATCGATGATGCCCGAACTGGACATGGTGATTGCGCTTCCAACGTTTGTGGCCTCAGCTCTCTGTATCGGCAACCCAAGGACGCCAAGCGAATGACACCGTCCAAAGAAGTGTCTCCCTAAAGCTGCCCAAAATATATGTTACAAGGTAAAATGTGTTTGCACATATAATGTTACACTGTCGATTATAAATTTCAGGGAGTGTAGCCTACAGAAAAAGACTTGTTCATGTGGATTAAAAGTAAATGGCATCTTAAAGGCCACATTGAGTCGCAAATTAGTGGTAAGGATTTCTTTGGGGTGGTTATTACCATTTTTTTTAGGATCCTTTTAGGGTTTTTGAGGGAGACTCATATTTCCTAAATAATGCACTATTTTTTTTCTACTAGATATAATTTTGATAATGAAAAATTTTTGGTCATTGCTATGTGGATCTTTTCATATATTTTACGAATAAAATGATAGCAAGATAATATCTTAGAGAGCATAGGCAATGCACTAGGATTCTAAATCAAAATCTCTAAGAAATATTTTAATGTAGTTTATTTTCCAACTAATCAATGAAATTTTAAATTTTAAATTATATATAGTAAAAACCATTAATTAAATATCCAAAGATATCAAAATTAAATACCTTATTAAATAATTAACATTTATCATAAAATTATGTCTTTAAATATTGGGTTATCCATTACTATGAAAAATTATTAATATTATATATAATTATATATATTTTTAATTTATTATACTGAAATTTAAATAAATTTATATTAATAAATATTTTTAAAGTTTAATTTATTTTATATTAAAATTTATTCATTAACCAATATCTCAATTTAAATAATAATGATAATTTTAAAATTGAAAATATACATTATCCGCTTATTCTTAACTTCAATCCAACCATTTAAATAAATTTACCAAACATATCATAATTACGAAGATATACCAAGGTTCAATGTGTTTAATAGGAACTTTCTAATGCTATTGGTAAAAATATAACCGTGGTGTGTTAAGTACTAACTCATTAAATTAATGTGTTTAATAGAAACCTTCTAAATGTTATTTGTAAAAATATATCTTTGGTGTGTTAAATACTAACTCATTAAATTAATGATAATGTTGATTATCAAATAAATTATCAATAGAAAATATACATATTTTGTGATGCTTTTTATTTTTTTATTTCACAAATATAAATGCAACTTTCATACATTTAAACCATTTTATTATTTTGTTTAATGATTAATTTTTACATTATATTTAATATTGTTATATTTATTT
>APFE031271932.1:46240-78091 GCA_000404065.3 Pinus taeda | reverse complement strand
TAAGAAACAAGACTCCTTATGAATTGTGGTATGGACATGTTCCTTCAGTAAAACATCTCAGGATTTTTGGTTCCACCTGTTATGCTTTGATACCAAAGGTACATAAAAACAAACTTGGTGCTAGAAGTCATAAGTGTATTTTCCTGGGGTATTCAAATACCTCCAAAGCATACCGCCTCTATGATGAAGAAAATAAAAAGTTTGTTATATCTAGAGATGTAATTTTTCTTGAATCATCCAAATCTGAAAATGTTGTTGAGCGGCAACTTGATCGCTTGGATAGATTCGCAAAAATGAAATCATTTCAAGAATTTGAAAAGCAGATTCCACATCTTGAAGGGGGGATTCCTATACTAGATCAACATGTGGAATCTTCTTCTGAAGAAGATTCTCCCCCGTCTGAAACTCCAACAACGGATGATGCTTTAAGTGATGTAATTGATAGAATTGGGAGACTCAATCTTGATTCACTCCCAACTTAATCAACAGAGCAGCCTGGACCATCTCAGAAAGGTCCCCCAAAGTGGCTGACAAAGACACTTGAAAGTGTTCATCCTGATGAAATTGGAAAAACAGGAACCAGAAATGCAAATTGACAAAATGGAGGTGATGTAGATGAATCTAATTCACCTGTTGATATGGATGTTTCTTATGATTGTGAATTGAACTTGTCTACAGATTTTGAACCAACTTCCTTTAAAGAAGCTGCTTCTCATGATGAATGGAAAGAAGCAATGCAAAAGGAGTATGATGCCCTCATAAAGAACGGCACTTTGAAGCTGGTTGATCCTCCATTTGGAACCAAACCAATTGGCTGCAAGTGGGTCTACAAGAACAAGTACAAAGCTGATGGCTCACTTGACAAGCACAAAGCTAGGCTTGTGGCAAAAGGTTTTGCACAAAAGGAAGGGGTCGATTACGAGGAAACTTTTTCCCCCACAGCAAAATGGGCCACCATCCGGGCACTCTTTGCACTAGCAGCTCAGAACGGTTGGAAAGTCCATCAAATGGATGTAAAAACTGCCTTCTTGAATGGAGATCTAAAAGAAAATGTTTTTATGTCCCAGCCTGAAGGATTTGCTGTGAAAGGACATGAACATAAAGTATGCAAACTTGTGAAGTCCTTGTATGGCCTCAAACAAGCACCACGAGCCTGGTATGAAAAGCTAACTGAGCATCTTCTGAAACTCAACTTCAATCATTTTGATCTTGATGATGCAACTTTATTTGTCAAGAAGTTGGCAAAATAGTTGTATATCTTGTGGTATATGTAGATGATCTTTTAATGACAGGGAACAATGAAAGTTATATTGCATCCATAAAGAAAGAATTAGGAAAAAGTTTTGAAATGACTAATTTGGGCTATGTTCATTACTATCTTGGCATTGAAGTAGCCCAACATCCAAAATCCATATTTCTTTCTCAAAAGAAATACATTGGAGATTTGTTAAACAGATTTGGCATGACAGAGTGCAATCCTCTTTCTACTCCAATGGAACAAACTTAAAGCTCACATCTATTGAAGGAAAGGAATTTGAGGATGCAACAAAGTATAGACAGCTTGTAGGAAGTCTCATCTACCTCACTACTACCCAACCAGACATTTCATTTGCTGTTGGAATCCTCTCTAGATTTATGCAAAAGCCTTGTGAAGGACATTGGTCTACCGCAAAAAGAGTTCTAAGGTACTTGAAGGGAACTCAAGACCTTGGAATCAAGTATACACAGGTGGATGACTTCAGCTTGATTGGATACTCTGATTCAGACTTCGATGGAGACAAAGAAACTGGAGTATCTACTTCAGGATATGCTATGAGTCTTGAATCAGGAGCTGTCTCTTGGAGATCACGCAAACAATCAGTTCCAACAGATTCCACAACAGAAGCAGAATACGTGGCAGCAGCTGAAGCAACGAAAGAAATTGTGTGGCTCAGGAAAATTCTTGAAGATTTGCAGGTAAAACAAGTACAATCAACTCCACTCATGATTGACAACACCTCTGCAATAAAGTTGGCCAAGAACCCAAATTTCCATGATCGTACAAAGCACATCAATACTAAATATCATCTGATCCGACATCATGTTGAGGCCAAAACAATCCATCTCCGTCATTGTTCCACAAATGAGCAAATTGCAGACATCTTCACCAAAGCGCTTGGAAGAGAAAAGCTTTAAAGATTCAGAACGATGCTTGGACTCACCAACATCGCTTCAGATTAAGGGGGGGAATGTTGACACCTAATCCTCTGCGATTGGGTGAATTTGAATGTGAACAGTCATCAAGAAGATGAACTGAGTAGTCACATTCTTGTATATAACAATAGCTACCTAATGAAATAAACTAATCAGTTTTTCTGCTGAGTCTAGAGTTACTTGTGGCCTGACAATTTCATTTTGCAAATCAACATTTCATAAAATAGATAAAAAAGACATTTACAATTTAGTAAATATTATTAAAATAAATTCATATATAAAAAGTCATAATACAAGATGTAGAATGAACGCACCAACCAAATAATATATATATATATATATATAAATCTGTCAACATTAATTTTGGAATGAATGAATTTATGGAAACATTGATGTAATTCCCTTAATATTATATCGTTTTATTATTCACATAATTTTGAATGATCCGCTGTGGAAGATATATTACTGCAACATAAATTTGGAATGATGAATTTATGGAATGATGAATTTATGGAAAACATTGATGTAATTCTCCTAATTAATATATATATATAGATGCTTTATTATCCAACATAAATTTGGAATGATCAGTCTGCGGAAGACATTTATGTATTTTTCCTAATTGACATGATTGAGGAAGATATGCTTGATTTGATCTCGGGGAGTTCAGAATCACGTACGATATGCTAACTCTACCTCACGAGATTTACATATATATGTTTACACAAATGATAACACAGAGCAACCTACCGATCACATGAAACCAAAAGGTGACCGCCTCCTTAAAATATATTTTTTAATCAATAGATATGCCACACGATCTCCGTTATGTGTCCATCTTATCCTCAGAAACCACCTCCAATCTAAGAGAGACTGTCGGTGAAAATCACCTGGGGCGTTTTCTAATTATTATATATTTTATTTTTGGTGGGAGTTAGAAGAAACATTTTTTTTTGTGAAATGGTTTGTTTTTTTTATATTTAAAGTCTGTTGTTTTTAGAACATACATAGATTCTGTACCTTGAAAATCCATTGAGCCACCTTCATTATGCAGAGTTTACATATTGAAAATCTATCGAGCCACCTTCATTAGAGAGAGTTTACAGATAAAATTGTTGAGTTTAACAAATTCTTATTAGATATTGAGAAAATTTGACCGAAAAATACGTTTAGAAAATCTCTAAAACTTACAATAATTAGATTATGATATCAAGCAGCTCCCACCCATAAACAAGAAGCTGTCAAATTTTCCATTCCAGTTGAATCTTGGTATATTAACTCTTGACATCAATGTAGGCTTCAAAAATGAAGTCATATTCCATTCAAGAGATCTCTAGCCTCCTATAGAAAAACCTAAAATGATTTGCCATGCACATGAAAACTAAAGTAAAAAAAAATATTTTGGATTTTGTCAATTAAAAGATTAGAAAACATTTCATAATATCTTCGGCTTCTCATTATTTTGATAAAAAAAAAATTCTTCGTTAGTGATTTTTTTATATACTAAGACGATAAAAAAAAGAATGAGGATTGACGAAAGTTCTTTCATCGGCATTCTTACCTACACATCCCACTGATATTACTTGTTTATATGTCGTGTCAGGGAAAATATAGCGAAGGATCCTGGAAATCGCCCGCTACGTCACGTTAGGGCAATGATAGGCCAGGGCTCTGCAAATCCCGTTCACCTTACCTTTATAGTCAATGCGTTCCAAGTTTCAACTTACGGCCTATCAAGCACTACCCACTTGCACTGACATTCAGATCACTGTAGCGACATTTTCCCGCCGCAAAAGAAGGAAGCCACTTGTGCAAGTACAGACCCTTTTCGCAAATTCTCCATTTTCTTGACATAGATCCGTGAAGTCAGGGCTACAGTTTAATCAAAACGATTGGCAATTCTTAGCTCTCAACGTGGCTTCTTAAATATTTTAACAACGAACCTATCGAACCACCGCCCAATTGCAAAATCCTGCCTAGTCGAAATTTTAATGTCAAACATATCAAAGGAGTTCCTAACTGGGCAAACCACGAGCAGGAGACATAAAGGTTCTGACCCCAAACAACTTCCAAGCGGGCAAAATTGATGCGATCTGTTTGTATTGAGGGTATGAAACATGAGAAGTAGCATCAGAGTAACCAAAAATAATGGTTTCTTTTCTGTTCATGTTGTCACGATCTTAGGGAATTTTCATGATTCCAGAGTTCTGGTGATTTTATTTATTGCATTTCCGCAGGGACATTGTTCCGAGGAGATTTTATTTTACATAAAAAAAAATATAGAAAGTCATGAAGTCTTTTCTCGGGAGTGACGTTGTTATGATAAGATTTTGCTTTACACAAATACAGTGCACATAGTGGTTGAACTTTTTGGTGTTTGTGACTTTGTATTTTATAACTACTTGCACTATGTTTTTAATAGCTTGGAATTTTGGAGCGAAAGTTCGGTTATTGTTTAATGATGTGATTTCGATTTCGCCGAACGGTTGAGACAAGGAGAGCATGAATAAACATAGAATACTATAGATTACCATACAAGTAGGGGGATTCAACAGTAAAACATGTATGCGATGCTTTTTATAATTTGGCAAATTTTAAGTATTAGTCCCCAGATATAAAGGTTCTGACCCCAGACAACTTCCAAGTGCGCAAAACTGATGCGATCTGTTTGTATTGATCGTATGAAACATGAGAAGCAGCATCAGAGTAACGAAAAATTAATGGTTTCTTTTCTGTTCATGTTGTCACGATCTTAGGGAATATTCATGATTCCTGAGTTCTGGTGCTTTTATTTATTGCATTTCCGCAGGGACATTGTTTCGAGGAGATTTTATTTTACATAAATAATATAGAAAGTCATGGTCTTTTCTCGGGAGTGACGTTGTCATGATAAGATTTTGCTTTACACCAATACAGTGCACAGAGTCGTTGAACTTTTGGGTGTTTGTGACTTTGTATTTTATAACTACTTGCACCATGTTTCTAGTGGCTTGAAATTTTGGAGCGAAAGTTCGCTTATTGTTTAATGATGTGATTTCGATTTCGCGAACGGTTGAGAGAAGGAGAGCACGAGTAAACATAGAATGCTATAGATTACCATACAAGTAGTGGGATTCAACAGTAAAACATGTTAGCTTTTTATATTTTGGCAAATTTTAAGTATTAGTCAAATATGTTATTTTAGATTAAATCATTAAAATAAAATTTTGAAAATAGGCATTCTTCAATATTTAAGGATCTGACCGTGAAGCTCGGACAAGTTTGTAATAAAGCATGCATAGCCAAAATTATGACTCCACAATTTTCCAGTGAGATTTCAAGAGCTAACTAGCTTACCATAGGGCATTAAATGACTCGTTAGCTGCATGCCCTTTAACTTTATAACACACCCGCACTCATAACGAGATAAATGAAAAATAATAGAGTGTGTTATAAAGTTAAAGGGCATGCAGCTAACTAGTCATTTAATGCCCTATAGTAAGCTGGTTAGCTCTTGCGAGATTTTAATGCGAACCCTGAACTATCCATCACCAATTTGTAATGGTATATTGATTCTCTTTGCATTCAATGCATAAATAAAAAATTATAATATAAAGTGTTTTTAATTTTCATGAGTTTTATACTGAAATATAATGTTTTTAATTTTCATTAAAATTGCTGAAGATGAATTTTTAAATAAAAAATAAAGACTTTTATCCTATCCTTTGTTATTTTGGAGAGTTAAAATAAACGACACTTTTTATTTTTATTTTAAATGGTCAATTTTATATCTAATGATGAAAATATTGATCACATTACCAGTTTTGTTTTAATTTTTAACTCAACAAAATTGTAATGTTCTGAAAAATACCCCAAACTTTATTTTCTTTTAAAAACTAAATAAAACATATAAATCTTCTGATCCTCATCGTAAACTTTTGTCATTATCTCTGTACTTCGTATATTGACATTTATAAAGTGATAAAGTTCTCATTAACTGTAACTTAGTTATTTGGTACTCTTGAGCCTTGGTGGGCGCAGTCCTTGGTATATCTGCTATCTGCTTGCTAGTTGGTCATTCCTCCTCGAAATCCTCGATTCATCAATGGTCAAGTTGTCTTGTATGCATCCAACGGTGGAAAGTCCTCTTTGCAGCTTGTGTTAAGCTAGAGGAGGAGTTTATGATTTCGGCTGTTGAATTTTTGGGTGCCATTGCTCGGTGGTGGCTTTAAGCGGTGAGGCTTGTCTTGTGAAACCCTTATGGGCTTCCCTGAGCGACTCCTTTGCAACTAGAGGCAACCCCCTGGTTTGATTCCAGTGGAGAACCTGTTCTGCAGCGCGTCCCTGACAGGTATCGATATGTTATCTGACTAAAATCTATTATTGTTGGGTTTTGTATCCTTATTCATAGTTTCTAAAAGGTTGTGTTTATGGTTTTGGTTGCATGTACCTTCGGGAGTTCTCTGGTGCTTCGGGCTATGAAGCGAGGCACCGCCTCCAACGCACTCTCATGGTGTTATATCCTACTCTGCGCAGTGCTTCCATGTATGTGCTTGCCCTTTTTCAGCACTAAGGGGGTTCTAGCAGATGTCGAATTTCTTTCTAAATGTTAAAATCTAGAGAGGGTTATGTTTTAGTTTATTTTGGTTCTACATGAGTGTTAAACACTACTAGACTTTGAGTGTAATTATGAAGTTGATTCCCAAGTGGAGGTTGACCTCTAATGTAATGATTACTATAATTTTGAAGTAGAGGGTTTTCCTTGATTTTGGCAGTTATACATTTGTATTTAAATTTTGAGCAAATATGCAAATACCTATGTTCTGCATCTCTGGTTTTGAACTTGTTTGGTCTGGTTGCTTGTGGTTAAATATTCAATCTTGTAATTAACTTTATTCAATACATCTGATGTTTCTGCCTTTACCAAGGGCTCTGTTCGTAAATTATTTGATGAGGGTTTTTGCCCCTGAGGGTTTCAATCCTCTCAGTTTGGTGGCTACTCTTTAAATCTTAGCTGGGAGGGTGGAAACATTTTTTTTCTTACTTTCAGAATTAGATTTAGCCTATATCATTTTGCACCAAAGTATCTTTGTTTAATGAGGTCTTGACCCACAAAAAGGTGGTGGTGCTTCCTCTCTGTTCTGGGAGCTTGCTGGTTGTTTGAAAACAGGTCGAGGTGAAAGGGGAAATCCCATTTTGGGGAAATCCCTGCCCGATGGCTCCATTTCATTGTTATCTATCGGGAATTCTTTGGCCCCATTGCCTTACATCCATAAATGTCAAAACGGCCCTTCAAGAATGGTTTTATAATTCAGCTATATAATTCGGTTGTAATTTTCGTGCTTTCGAAATGTTGTAACCCCAGACTTAGTCGCTAGGGTTTTTCTTTTGCTATTGGTCAATCTTATTCTAAATAATCTTTCCTATCTGTTGTATTCATTAATGATGATACTCCATGTTTTTCTAATATTTTCTAGAAATACCGACCTATAATTGTAAGAGCTGTATATTTTTTCATAAGAAGTTCCTTATTGTAATATGTTTTCATAAATTACTCTTTCATTGATTAAATATTTAGCAGTTGCTATATTGTTTGTTCATAGTCATAGTAGCTGGATATATTTAATACAGTGACAGCTTTTCCTACTGTAAAAACTCATAGTAATGTATCTTTCACTTTAGCTTTGCAGTTCTCATAGTATTGTTTCTTCCTAGATAAAAGCTTCTATAGTTTCTTCTTCCTAAAAAATAGAACACAACTACTTTTCTTTTACTGCTGCTTTTCTCTATTTACCCTAGTCCCAACCATAGAACAATTTCTCTAATTTAAGGGTTACTATATACACTGTTAAATGCTTAAAATAACATAAAGACTCGGTACTTACTTGTATATAGACTTAAATTAGTCAATTGTGGAAGTCTCTACTTTACTTCACAGATTTATCCTCCCAACCATGAGACTTGCCTTCAGGCCAAGTTTGGCCCCGAGCTCCTGCTCACAAGACTGATGTTTTCTTGCAAGACTTAACAATCACAGCAACCAAGCTATGTGGTCATCACCAGACTTAGCTCTGTTTCCATCTGTCCCTCTAGTATGGTTGAATCTCCTTTTCCTCTCCAATTTGTTATTCTCTCAGGTACTTTCACATTACCCTCTTGATTCTTTCTTGGGGAATTCATAATTAAGAAAGTAGTTAGGTTTAGGTAGCTACCTATTCCCTAACTTCTTGATATGAAACAGAGTTACAGGATTTGTTAACACTCCCAATGAATTTTCATTCTCAATTAACAAAATTTGATAAATAATTCAAATATTATTAAATAATAAAATCCAGGATTTTGTTTTTACTTCAGTAAATAAAATTATTACAGTTTTTCTGGGGACATCATATCTTCCCCTCCTGAAATCAGACATCGTCCCAATGTTGTGCTACTACAAACAGACTCGGAAAAGCTTCCCTCATGACCTTCTCATCTTCCCAGGTGGCCTCTTCCAGTACAAAGTGCTACCATTACACTTTAATATGGATGATAATTCATTTCCATAGCATTACTTCTCTCTGATCGAGTATAACTAGAGGTTTGACCTACAAAAAAGAAATATTTTCGTCAGTTCCTTTAGCTATTAATATTTTATTTTTTTGGGATATTCTTAGATCATTTACCTGTATGTCTTGCCAATTAATTATATGTTTAGGATCATAAACATATTTTTTTAAGACCGAAACATGAAAGAAGTTGTGCACACGAATATAGTTGAGTAAGGTGAGCCGGTAGGCCATTGATCTGACTCAAGCCAAGACCTGAAAAGGGCCACAAAATTGAGGTGCCAATTTGGCACACTCGCTCCATTCTAATGTCATTTTCTTTGGCTATACCCTTACGTAGACATGATCTCCAATTTGGAATTCCATGAAGCTCCTCTTGTGATTAGAAAAGTTCTTTTGCCGATCTTGAGCGACTTTTAAATTGGAGCTAAGCTTCTTGACCAGTTCCTCCATTTATTTTAGCATCTCAGGTCCCAACATCAATTTATCTTCTGATCCTCCCCAAATGGAAGGGGTTTGACACTTGCATCTATACAGAACTTCAAACGGTTTCATTTTCAAAGATGTATGATAGCCATTATTATAGGCAAACTCTACCAAGTGCAGGTAATCTTCTCATTTGGAGGCCTATTGCATAACAGAAGTTCGCATCATGTCTTCCAATACTTGACTTACCCGTTCGGTTTGTTCATCTGTTTGAGGGTGGTATGCAGTGCTAAAATTTAGTTGTGTACCCAATCCTTCAAATAAGGCTTTCCATAATGCTGATGTAAATTTTACATCATGATCAGAGATTATAAATTTTGGCAGTCCATGTAACTGGAAAATATTTTGCATGAATATATCGGTGATCATATACAACCTTGTAGGTTGATTGCATAGTATGAAATGAGTAGACTTACTCAGCTTATACACTACCACCATGTTCGAGTCATTTTTCTTTTTGGAACTAGGTAATCCTGTAATGAAGTCGATGGAAATGGTCTCCCACTTCAAATCTATAATTGTTAGTGGATGCAATAATCTGGTTGGATGTTGATGTTCTGTTTTCACTTGCTGACATTTTAGACAATGAGTTAGATACTCCAGTACATCCAGGTCAAAAGTATTCCATCCTAAGTGTTGTAATCAGCTTCTTGTATCTAGGGTGGCATGCATACGGGCTTTTATGATATTCATCTAATATTAAGTCCTTACTATTTTTTTTGGTTAGGCACACACAATCTTCCTTTATAAATTAGAAGACCTTCATGGTTTATCTAATATTCCAATTGTTGTTTATGGCTATTCAAAGCTTTTGCTTGCTCTCATAAGGACTGATATTCTGGATCCTATCTAGTTGCCCCTTTGAGTAATTCTTGGAAGGTAGTCTGTATCTCATTGTAAGAGATTTCATAAATGGAATGTACCTTTCGACTCAAAGCATTTGCAACTCGATTCTCCGTACCCTTCAAGTGTTTGATATCGAAATCAAAACCGCTTAAGTCAATCCATCTAGATTGCCTGGCATTCAGAGTGGGTTATTTAAAATAGTTAGTTAAGCTATGATGATAAATCATTAGGAAAAATTTCTTTCCCATCAAATAATTTCGCCACATTTTTAGCTCATGAATGACAACTGTCACCTCTAAATCATCGGCAGAATACTTTCGTCTGTACTCCTTGAGTTTCCTAAACTCATAGGCAATCACTTTTCCTTCTTGCATCAAGATGCCATCCACCCCTTCCTTGCTAGCATATGTGCAGACTACATAATCCTTATTTGGATTTGTAATGCTCAAAATAGGCGCGCTAGTTAGTAAATGCTTAAGCTGGTCAAATATTCTCTAGCATTCTGTTGTCCACTTGAAGGCTTTTCCTTTCTTCTGTAGGGAGATAATAGGGTATATCACTTTGGAAAAGCTTTCAACAAATCTCCTATAATACCCAGCTAGACCCATTAATGATCTTATATCTACTACATCCTTTGGCACCACCACTTCATCATGGTATTTATCTTTTCTGGGTCCATAATGATTCCATCTTTGGTAATGATTAAGCCCTATTAGTACTCTTAAGCATTATTTAGTACTGTTAGACCAAATTTAAAGTGGGTAGAAAATAATTTACAAATGAATTAGGGTTCCTTAAGAAGGAGACATTTATTATTCCATAAATTTAACGGGAAAAAAGGGGTGGCTTGCCCACTATCGTGGAATCGACTTCAAGTCCGAATTATTTACTTTGCGAGGTTTTCCTAATGCCACTGTGAAACAAGTGGTAGATGTAACTTATACTAGAACAGTGGCACTAAACATACATAGTATTAAATGGTGAACTTGGATAAATGAGAAATTTTGTATTTAAGTAGGCAAGACAGTTACATTAATGAGTGAATAAGGGTAGGAGGAAACACATTGACGCTAAATAGGTATTGTACTATGTATGTTACTCAAATATATGATGCAATATCATAGTCTCATAATTATGAAAAGGTAATGAAGATGGAATTATGATGACAACCAGTTGTTTTGAATAAACCATTGAATGGCGAAGTGAAGACAAGAGAACCCACAAATTAGTAATAATTTTTGTTATGAATTAATAATGTATTAAGTTTTCCCTCTATTTGAGCATATTTGGTCAACGTTTAGTTACTTATATGACCCCTTCCCTTACAACAAAGTTAGAATGCTACAGTTAGAGGATGTGAAAAAAGATTGATAGGTATAGGTCACTAACCTCAGTTTTCATTAGTGATTATTGAAAGCAAAAACCATGTGAAGTTCACATGGCATTTTGCTATGGAAATTGGCTAATAGCCAGATTTACTAACCACTAGGTTTTTAGTTACAAATCTTTCCATATTCTAATGACTCATAATGCATACCAAAAATGATCCAAGTGGATATTGGTGGCCACCTGCCAAGTCCACTTGGACCCCCACCATTGTTTCTTTCAGCTTTTCAGTTTCCTTAATTGTAACATAGTTTGTTATTTTTAGTAGCTTTTTGGGTCCTGAACTTCGGGAGCCATTTTGAGGACCTAAACAACATTTTTTGGGAAACCTGGGAGGAAAATGGGTCCATGGATGGATGTTGCTCTTCCCAAAGATGTAGTTCTTGGATAGATATTTCTAATGAGATATTGTGCACGTCAAATGGAGATCATATGCCAAAGTTACGACCCTAGGAAGTTGATGTACCAATTTACCCAAACAGAGCCTATAGTTTGGTGTTTCATCTTATAGGGTTAGGTTTTTGGATTTTTAGGGTTTTCCATTGTCTCTCAACAATAAATGGGTCTTTGAGCCTCATTGTAACATATTTCAGAGGCATGTAGACACCACATCTCTTCTCAAAGATAAGCTACCATTGCCCTAACTAGTTTATTTCCATTTCTATTTGTAAGCATATTTCAATATTATACAGTAACGAAATGAAGTATTATCTATGTTGCATATTTATATGTATAGTTATATCTTTAGTTTTTTGTGTTCGTTTTTAAATCCAGATCAGTTGTATCAGAGTGGTTTGCTCTTTCTCTATCTTTCTTTACATGCCCCTAATGAGGTCGGGATATAAGAAGTTAGCGCTTGAACTAGTTGAACCTTTGCAAGACCAACCTCACAAATCCCTATGGCCTCTCATGGCGGATGAAAAGAAAGAAGAGGAGGCAAGAGATCCTATCAAAATCCTACTCGAAGAGGCCCTCGAGTGACAAAAGAATGCGATTATGGACAAATTTTCCCAAATCCTTCAAAGGCTACCCAGGGGTGACACCTCTACTTCCAGCAGCTACTCTGGAAGTGCCACACCCTTTAAGGTACAAGTTAACTTTGACATTCCCATATTTGAGGGTCAGATAGATGTAGATGTCGTAGATAAATGGTTAAATGTTCTAGAAGACTATTTTTTTGTTCATATTTTTTCTGACAGGGAAAGTATTACTTTCGCTCTTCTCAAAGTGGTCCCCCACATCAAAGACTAGTGGGAAACATACTGCGAGTAGAAGGATGAAAGTGCAACCTCACTATTTTCAACTGCATCCACTTGGAATTCATTCTGGACTATCGTCAAGGAGCAATACTACGTTTTTGGAAGTTATGAGGATCAATACATAAAGTGGACCATGTTACGGCAGGGAAGGGACCAAGATGTGCCAGAGTTTACCAATATTTTACATACCTTTTGCACAATGTTGGGTATCAAGGATTCAAAGCAGCATTTGGTACTCAAATACTATGACTGCTTGCACAGGTACAACAAGGAAGAAATATAATTCTTAAATATCTCCTTGCTCGGCATAGAACATCGATATGCTGTCAAGATTGAGCAAAAGTTTAAACAAAAGAAGCAAGACTTTGGATCTGCCAATCTGAAGCAAGGGAATGGTGCCCCAAACTGTAGAACAAAGGACAAAGCCAAGGCAAGGTAGCCAAAGACAACCCGCTAGAGCTGGAAGCAAGTAACAATGCCACGAAGCTGAAAAAGGACACGGGAAAGTGGTGTTAGCTCCATAAGAGCTCCACTCACAACACAGGTGAGTGTTGGGCCAAGTAGTTACAAGTGGTCAGGCTAAATGTTTCAAAATTAGATGCATGTTTTGACTTTGAGTTAGAACCTGACAAGGGTAATGACAAAGGGAAGCAAATTATTGATGCAGAGCCCAACACCACTGTTGCCACCACAAGGATCCAGAAGGACGAACCCAAAGATCTAGAGGAGGAGGAGCGTCTCTTCCACTCCCATATGTGGGTAAATGGCTCGCTGCTACAGTTCATTGTTGACAGTGGGAGCTAAAAGAACCTCATTTAGACAGAGGTCATGAGGCGTCTAGGCTTACTAGCCATAACATATCCACAGCCGTACACAATCAGGTGGCTTCACCAAGGATGAGATCTTTTTGTGAGCTAGAAGTGTCCCCTTCCATACAACATCAAGCCCTTCACGGATGAGGTATTGTGTGACGTTTCTCCCCTTGATGTTTGTGATGTATTATTAGGACAACCATACTTGTGGAAGCGACATGTTGTGTATGAATCAAGGCCTCGTGCTATTATTCTTACTTTTGGAAATAAGTTGTATAGGATACCGGAGGTAGCACCACCTACCGCCATCTCTTTGGTTACTGCAAAATAATGCAGCAAGCTCATTTCCAAAACCGAGAAATTTTTTTTCTTGATGATACATCCTCAAGGAAAAAAAAGATGGTGGCCATGACCTCCAGACAGGGCCCCTCCACATGACAAGTACAGATGGACAAGATCATGGAGGAGTATGAGGGCATATTCACCTCTCTTGTAGGGGTTCCTCTACATTGTCGGGTCAAGCACTCCATCAATCTAACCCCAGGTGTGGCGCTGCCTACTGGACCAATCTATCAGCGCTCCATTCTAGAGAACGATGAAATCGAAAGGTAGATTCAGGAACTGTTTTAGAAACATCACATATGTCTAAGTTCATCACCTTGTGGGAGCTCGATCATGTTGGTACAGAAGAAGGATGGGACTTGGTGACTCTGTATTGACTATTGGGGGCTGAACAAGATCAATGTCCATAACAGGTACCTGATCCCATGGATTGATGACCTCCTGGACCAACTTAAGGGGGCAAAATATTTCAGAAAAATCGATTTGAAGTTAGGATATCCCTAGGTACAAATCGAACCCTCCGATGTGTGGAAGACTGCCATCAAAGCCAAGGAGGGCCTTTTCGAATGGTTGGTTATGCCTTTCGGATTGACGAATGCTCCTGCAACCTTCATGAGGCTAATGGATGACATCTTGCAGCCATTCACCAACTCATCTGTAGTGGTATACTTGGATGACATCTTGATATTTAGCTAGAGTTGGGAAGAGCACCTCCACCACATCCGACAGGTTCTCCAAACACTACAACAACACAGGTTATCTACCAATTTGGAGAAATGCACTTTTGACATGAGCCAGGTTCAGTATCTGGGATATATTATTGACGAACAGGGGGTGCATGTGGATCCAACCAAGATCCAATTCATTCAGGATTCGCCATCTCCAACCACTATAACAGAGCTCTACAGCTTTCTAGGTCTTGCCAACTTCTACCGCAGGTTCATGTTGGGATTTTCTCATATCAGTTGGCCCTTGAGTCAAGCCACCAAGGGAGGAGTGAAAGAAAAATTCTTTTGGTCTGAATCTCGACAGAAGGAATTCACATAGTTGAAATATCACCTTTGAACAAGACCAATGCTTGCATTACCAAACTTGCAACAACAATTTTAGGTCGAGATAAATGCCTCTGACTATGATATAGGGGTAGTCCTTACTCAACATGGCCATCTAGTGGTATATCATAGTGAGACACTTTTAGACATAGTCCGGAAGTATCCCACTTATGACAAAGAGATGTATTCCATTGTTTAGTCCTGCCAATAATGGAAGCATTACATTTTGGTGAAGTAAACATTTATCCACACAAACCACCGACCCCTATAGTCCATACAGACCCAAGGGAAATTCTAGAATGATCACCATCAAAAGTGGTCCACATAGCTGCAACAACTCCATTTGAATATCAAGTATAGAAAGGGTAGCACCAATAATGTTTCACATTTCCTCAGTTAACCACTAATCATGGCGTTAACCACCGTGATCAACTCTTATGGGCACGAGACTTCTGATTTGCCACTTCTCTACAAAAGCAACCTAGAATTCAACCACACATACCAGACACTCTTGGAGGGTCAGCATGTTCCAGATTTTCACCTACAGGATTCCCTGTTATGCCACTTAGGTCACCTTTATGTTCCTTCAAGTCAGCGTGCCAAGATGATTTGGGAAGCACACTACAGTCAGGCTGCTGGGAATTTCACGGTCAAGAAAATAGTAGCAGTACTAGAAAAGTTTTTCTATTGGCCGAATCTTTGACAGGATTTCGGGAAGTACATCAAATCATGCACTTCCTGCGCCATTGGCAAACCGATCATCAAGAAGAAAGGCCTCTATACTGCACTACCTACCCCTAGTCAAACTTGGGAATCAATCTCCATGGATTACATGTCGGGCCTTCCTTCGACTAAGCATGGAAATGAATGTTTCTTTGTGGTCATCGACAGGTTCTTGCAGATGGCCATTATGACAGCTTGGAAGGAGAATATCACAGTAGAAGCCACTGCTAAGTCCACAACCTTCCATCTTCAAACTGATGGCCAGATAGAGGTTGTCGACAAGATGATTGTACACATTCTACACATGTACAACTCAAAGCATCCATGCACATGGTATGAGAGCCATTCAGCACAGCCACAACCGGGCTCTCCATAGCTCAACTAGCCACAACCCTTTTTAGGTGGGTTGGGATTCCAGCGATTATGTCCCATTGATGCGGCCATGCCATTTGTAGCTGCTCATGGAGATTCAACTCATGTCTAGTCAAAAATAGATAAGGAAAAAAACTTCATTGAGAACATCCAACATATTCGTAAGTAGTGACATGATCAACATCGAGTGCCACATAAGTCTCAGGTGGGTGACAAAGTTTGGTTGCATTTGCGAAAAGGAGCACCTTACTAGAGCCTATCAGAAACTTAGACCACTTCGATATGGTCCTTAAACCATTACCAAGGCTATGGGAGACAATGCATTTAAGCTCAGTATCCCCCCATTCCTTGGCTTGCACCCATTGTTCAATGTGTACCACCTTCCGCCATACTTTCCACCATTACAAGACACATCCAACATTGTAGAAAAGCTCACACCCACAGAGGTAAATCCAGATTACAAGGGACAAGCTACAGCTGATCGGATCATGGACACACAAATCAAGTACACTCGCCAGCAGAATATCCAACCGTATTGAGTTATCAAAGTAGGCCAACTCCTTCACCACGGCAAGTGGCTCACTAGGGAACAAGTTCAGCAGAAGTTTCCTCATCTCATGGAGGAACTCAATGCAATGGGGACCTTTGCTTCCTAAGGGGGGAGGAATGATCTAAGTGGATATTGGTGGCCACCTACCAAGTCCACCTAGGCCCCCACCATTGTTTCTTTCATCTTTTCAGTTTCCTTAATTTTAGCATAGTTTACTATTTTCAGTAGATTTTCGGGTCGTGAACTTCCGGAACCATTTTGAGGCCCTAAACTACATCTTTTGGGAAAGCTGGGAACAACATGTGTCCATATATTGATGTTACTCATACCAAAGTTGTAGTTCTCAAATAGATCTTTCTAACGAGATATTGTGTGCGTAAAATGATGATCATATGCAAAAGTTACAACCCGAGGAAGTTGATCTACCAATTTACCCAAATGAGGCCCACAGTTTGGTGTTTCATCTTCTAGGGTTAGGTTATTTGATCTTTATGGTTTTCCATTCTTTCTCAACAATAAATATGCCTTTTAGCCTCATTGTAACACAGTTCAGAGGCATGTAGCTGCCACATCTCTTCTTAAAGATAAGCTACCATCGCCCTAACTAGTTTATCTCCATTTCTGTTTGTAAGCATATTTCAGTATTTTATGGTAATGAAATGAAGTATTATTTCTATTGCATATCTATATGTATGGTTATATATGTAATTTTTTGCATGCCTATTTAAGTCTGGATCAGTGGTATCAGAGCGGTCTACTCTTTCTTTGTCTTTCTTTGCATTTCCCCAACGAGGTCGGGATATAAGGAGTTAAGGCTTGAACGGGATTGGACATAAGGAGTTAGGGCTTGCAAGACCAGCCTCGCAAATCCCAACAGCCTTCCGTGGTGAATGAAAAGAAAGAAGGGGGGGGCAGGAGATCCTATCAAAATCTTGCTCGAAGAGGCCCTCGAGTGAAAAAGGAATGTGATGATGGACAACGTTTCCTAGATCCTTCAGAGGCTACCTAGGGGTGAGACATCTACTTCCAGCAGCTACTCTGGAAGCACCACGCCTGTTAAGGTACAAGTTAACTTTGACATTACCATATTTAAGGGTTAGATAGATGTAGATGCCATAGATAAATGCTTAAATATGCTTGAAGGGTATTTTTCTATTCATGATTTTTCCAGCTGGGAAAAGATTACTTTCACTCTTCTAAAAGCTGCCCCCCATGTTAAGGACTGGTGGGAAACCTACTGCGAGCAAAAAGATGAAAGTACGACCTCACTGTTTTCAGCCGCACCCATTTAGAATTCATTCCGGACTGCCATAAAGGAGCAGTACTACCCTGTCAGAAGCTATGAGGATCAATACATAAAGTGGACCATGCTGTGGTAGGGAAGCGACCAAGACGTGCCAATGTTTGCCACTATTTTCCATACCCTTCACGCAAAGTTGGGTATCAAGGATTTGGAGCAACATTTGGTACTCAAATACCACAGCTATCTGCACAGGTACATCTAGGAAGAAATAGAATTCTTGAACATCTCCTCGCTCAGCACAGCATAACGATATTCCATCAAGATCGAGCAAAAGTTTAAACAGAATAAGCGAGACTTTGGATCTGCAAATCTGAAGCAAGGGAAAGGTGCTCCCAAACCGCATAACAAAGGACAAAGCCAAGATGGGGCGGCCCAAGACAACCCAGCGAAGCTGCAGATAAAGAATAGTGCCACGAAGCCGAAAAAGGGCTTAGGAAAGTGGTGTGAGTTCCATAAGAGCTCGACTCACAACACAAGTGAGTGTTAGGCCAAATAGTCGCTAGTGGTCGAGGTAAGGGTTTCAGGATCAAATGCATGTTACAACTCTGAGATAGAACCCGACAAAGGGAATGACAAAGGGAAGAACATTATCGATTTGGAGCTTCATGCCACTGTTGCCACCATGAAGATCCTGAAGGGGGAACTCAAAGATCCAGAGGAGGAGGAGCATCTCTTCCACTCCCATATGTGGGTAAGGGGCTCCCCGCTATAGTTCATTGTTGACAGGAGGAGCCAAAAGAACCTCATTTTAGCAAAGGTTGTGAAGCGGCTATGCTTACCGACCACATCACATCCACAACCATACACCATCTGGTGTCATCACCAAGGACGGGATCTTCACGTGAGACAGCAGTGTCACCTTCCATACAACATCAAGCCTTTCACAAATGAGGTATTGCGTGACGTTGCTCCCCTTGATGTTTGTGATGGATTATTAGGACAACCATACTTGTTGAAGCAACATGTTGTGTATGAATCAAGGCCCCATGCTGTTATTGTTACTTTGGGAAATAAGTTGTATAGGATACTAGAGGTAGCAGTGCCTACTGCCATCTCTTTGGTTACTAGAAAACAATGTAGTAAGCTTATTTCCAAAACCACAAAATTTGTTTTCCTAATGATACGCCCTTAAGGAAAGAAGAAGATGGTGGCCACAACCTCTAGATAGGGCCCCTCTGCACGACAACTACAGATGGACAAGGTCATGGAGGAGTACGAGGACATATTCGCCTCCCCCACAAGGGATCCTCTGCAGTGTCAGGTCAAGCAGTCCATTGATCTGACCCCAAGTGCTTCGCTGCCCAATGGACCAATCGATCGGTGATCCATTCTTGTGAACGATGAAATCAAGAGGCAGATTCAGGAGTTGGTGTAGAAAGGTCACATCTGTCTGAGTTGGTAGAGAAGAAGGATGGGACTTGGAGACTCTGTATTAAATATCGGGCACTGAACAAGATCATTGTCCGTAATAGCTTCTCAATCCCACATATTGATGACCTCCTAGACCAACTGAAGGGGGGAAAATATTTTAGAAAGATCGATTTGAAGTCAAGATATCATCGGGTACCAATCGAACCCTTCGATGTGTTGAATACTTCCTTGAAAGCCAAGGAGGGCCTTTTCAAATGGTTGATCATGCCTTTCAGATTAGCAAATGCTCCCACAACCTTCATGACGCTAATGGATGACATCTTGCAACCATTCACCAACTCATGTGTAGTGGTATACTTGGATGATATCTTGATCTTCAACCAAAGTTGGGAAGAGAACCTCCACCACATCCAAGAGGTTCTCAAAACACTCTGGCAACACAAGTTATGTGCCAATTTGGAGAAATGCACTTTTGGCATGACCTAGGTTCGGTATATGGGATACATTGTTGATGAACAAGGGGTGCATGTGGATCTAGCCAAGATCTAAGTCATTCGAGATTGGCCATCTCCAACCACTCGGATAGAGCTCCACAACTTTCTATGTCTTGCCAACTTCTACCACAAGTTCATGTTGGGATTTCCACATATCAATTGGCCCTTGATTCTAGTCGCCAAGGGAGGTGTGAAAGCAAAATTATTTTGGTCTGAATGTCAATAGAAGGCATTCATGGAGTTGAAAGATCGCCTCTCCTTAGCACCAGTGCTCGCATTGCCAGAATTGCAACAACCATTTGAGGTTGAAACAAATGCCTCTAACTATGCTATTGTGGTAGTCCTTACTCAACACGGGCATCCACTGACATGTCATAGTGAGACACTTTCAGACATAGTCCAAAAGTATCCCACTTATGACAAAGAGATGTATTTCAATGTCCAGGCCTACTGAAAATGGAAGCATTACATTTTGGGGAAGGAAACGATCATCCACACAGATCACCAACCCCTGGAGTTCATATAGAACCAAGGGAAATTTTAGAATGATCACCATCAAGAGTGGTCCACATATCTGCAAGAGTTCCATTTGAATATCAAGTATAAAAAAGGCAACACCAATAATGTTGCACATTGCCTCAGTCGAACACCGATCATGGCGTTAAGCACCGTGCTTGACTCTTGTGGGCACGAGACTTTTGATTGGACACTACTTTACAAAAGCGACCAAGAATTCAGCCACACATACTAGACACTCTTGGAGGGTCAGCATGTTCCATATTTTCACCTCCCGGATGCCCTGTTATGCCACCTGGGTCACCCTTGTGTTCCTTCAAGTGAGCGTGCCAAGATTATTTTGGAAGCACACTATAGTCAAGCTACTAGGCATTTCAGGGTCAAGAAAATGGTGGCAGTATTACATAAGTATTTCTATTAGCCGAATCTTCAACAGGATGTCTAGAAGTACATCAGATCATTCACTGTATAGCAATTTCTGAACTAACCATCAAGAAGAAAGGCCCCTATACCCCACTACCTACCCCTAGTCGACCTTGGGAATCCACCTCCATGGATTACATTTCGGGCCTTCCTTCTACTAAGCATGGAAATTACTATGTTTTTGTGGTCATCGACAGGTTCTCAAACATGGCCATTATGGTGGCCTACAAGAAGAATATCACAACAAAAGCCACTGCTAAACTCTTCTTTAAATGAGTGTGGGTACACTTTGGGATCCCACATTTTATCATCTCAGGTCAGGAAAATAGGTTCCTTAGTACATTTTGGTCTAATCTCTGGTTGATGTTGGACACCAATCTCACTAAGTCCACAGCCTTCCATCCTCAAAGTGATGGCCAAACAGAGGTTGTCAACAAGATGATCATACACATTCTGTGCATGGACAACTCAAAGCATCCATGCACATGGGATGAGAGCCTCCCCCATATTTAACACAACTACAACTGGGCTCTCCACAACTCGACTTAACACAACCCTTTTTAGGTGGGCTTGGGATTCCAGCCACTATGTCCATTTGATGTGGCCATGGCATTTACAGCTACTCACACAAATCTGTCTCATGTCCAATCCGAAACAGATAAGGAAAACAGATTCATTGATAACATCGAACATATTCACCAATAGGTCCACAACATTCTAGAGAAATCAAATGCCAAGTACATGTAGCAACATGATCAACATTGGGTGCCACATAAGTTTCAGGTTGGTGACAAAGTCTTGTTGCATTTGCAAAAGGAACGCCATACCAAAGCCTATCAGAAACTGAGACCACTAAAATATGGTCCTTAGACCAATACGAAGGTTGTGGGAGACAATTCATTTGATCTCAGTATTCCCCCATTCCTTTGCCTCCACCCAGTGTTCAATGTAGACCACCTTTGTCCATACTTTCCACCATTACTAAACACATCGGACATTGCATAACAACTCACACCCAAAAAGTTAAATCTAGATTGCATGTAACAAGCAGCAACTGATTGGATCATGGACACACAGATGAAGCACACTTGCCAGTAGAATATCCAACTATATTGAGTTGTCAAAGCAAGCCAACTCCTTCACCAGGGCAAGTGGCGCACCAGGGACCTAGCTCAGCAGAAGCTTCCTCATCTCATTGAGGAACTCAACGCAATGGGGACAATTGCTTCCTAAGTGGGGAGGAATGGTCTAGGTGGAGATTGGTGGCCACCCACCAAGTCCACATAGACCTCCACCATTATTTCTTTCAACTTTTCAGTTTCCTTAATTGGAGCATAGTTTACTATTTTTAGAAGTTTTTTGGGTCTTGAACATTCAAAGCTGTTTTGTAGCCATAAACGAAGTTTTTTGGGAAAAATAGGACCAACATGGGTCATTCCCATGTTCCTCTTCGCAAAGTTGTAGTTCTCAGATAGAGCTTTCTAACGAGATATTGTGCATGTTAAATGGACATCGTATGCCAAAGTTATGACCCTAGGAAGTTGATGTACCAATTTAGCCAAACGAAGCCCACAATTTGGCGTTTCATCTTCTAGGGTTAGGTTTATGGATGTTTAAGGTTTTCCATTGTTTCTGAAACACAGTTCAGAGGCATGTAGCTGCCACATCTCTTCTCAGAGATAAGCTACCATCGCCCTAGCTAGTTTATTTCCATTTCTGTTTGTAAGCATATTTCAATATTTTACAGTAACGAAATGAAGTATTATTTCTATTGCATCTCTATATATAAAGTTAGATCTATAATTTTTTGCATTCCTATTTAATTCTGGATCAAACAAGCAACCTGAGTAACTAAATGGTGGATAATCGATGTAGTTGTGGTGTAATTTTGAAGGGGATCTACACTAGATGTCTAACAATTACGAAAAGAAACAGAATATAATTATAAGACCCGAATGGTTTACATAAACAAGGAAGTGTTGAGGGATTAACTATCACGTTATCGTCGTCTTCAATATATATATATATATATATATAAGGAAGGAACACAAGACAATTACTTTAGAAGAATTGAGAGGAAGCATGTAAAATATAGGATTCCCAAAATATAGCTATTGGAGGTTTCCAAGTTAGTAGCTAACTTTGCTAACTTCAATGAATCAGTACAAAATTTATAGAGAAGTCAATTCCTTTTGAACAAGGCAGATTTAGGAGCCTTGTCCCATAAATCCTACTTTGAAATTGTTTGTCAATAAATCCTACCTTGAAATTGCTTGTCAGGAACTTCAGGGCGGATATTCTAGATCTATGTTACCAAAAAATGTTATTAGAAAGGAAGGACATCTAACATAAGCAATGTAGAAGAGTGTGAAGAAAAGGATGCAATTTTCTATTAGAAATTGTGATATGTTATAGAAGGTATATCGATGAACCTAACCAAGCTATAATTAGGAGAGTAAGAATTAAAAATAGGATGCAAAGCAACATCGATATGAATTTATTTTCAACTTATTCTAAAAATTTAACAGTCAATATCTACACTCGTGCAACCAGTAGTAGAAAAATAAACATCAATAGTCGAATGGGAGAATTCGGGTTCTCTATTTAGTGCATGAAAAAGAATAAAGAATTACAAAAGCATATAAGTCCATGATCTTATAATAGCATTAAAAAAAACAAAGGAAACATTGTGCCAAATATAAAGGGCATGGTGCAAAATATTATCTTATTATTACTCAACAAAATGTTATGATAAATTATTAATAATATGCCATGCAACAAAAAAATTAATAAAATTCTAAAGCCTATTGTTATACAATTTGTGCTACAATATTTCATTAAAATATATGGCATGCAAAGTTATCTCTTATTATTCTAGTTAGAGATGGAGCTTGTATGCTTTAATGTTACTACTATTGTACATTAGTAAACGAAAACTAAATTTCATAAGTGGGTGGCTTAGGACATTGTTATACAAAGAGTACAATATTGTATGACACATGTATTCATTTATTAAAAGGAATCTTGGGAACTTTTTAACTCTCCACATTTTCTTAAGATCTCTTAGATTATTTTTCTATGGGAATAATACATTTACCATAAACACAAAATAGTAGGGTTTCCATGATCATCAATCCTATGGTACTATATGAAAAGCATCATAAATGTCGCCAATAAACACCATAAGTAGTGGGTGATCTAGCTATGTATTTGATAATATGATGGATCTAACAAGTTTTCATACGTACTTACAACATATCATGGTAGGTGAAATGATTATGGTTTTGATCATAAGGGAGATATGTGTTACGTAGATAAAAGGGATAGGAAACTTACGCCAACACCTTAGTTGAAAATAGATGGCACATAAGGAACATATGTTCTCTGGTACTTAATACAATGACAGATAATATTTAATAAGGCAAGATTACATATCGAAACCAACGCAAGATACATGACTATGGGATTAAAGAGAGTTTCATTTAGGTTGAATCTCAACTTACAACTAAAAGACCATATTAAAGTTCCTCCGAAAAACTATAAAATATACAACTTGTGGAGGTCATGGTTTATTAAAAGTATACATTTTTAGTTTCTATTCTAAAAAGATAGTAAAAACACTCGTAAGTCATAGAGGTTGGGATCCAAGTTATCTAACAAAGGATTGTTGAAAAATGTTTTCATTGAAGAAGTGCATACGAAATATGATAACCATGAAAATGGAATGAGTAATGTCATCATTTACATACGCGACAGACTTACTTAATACCTAATAGATACGTTATAAATTGTAAAACTGAGACCCAAGAAACTAAGAAAATACTAGGAAATAGTACCAAAAAAAATAAAAAAATATCAACCTAATATTGGAAAAAATTTACCAACGCATAAATTATGAAAGAATCCTCGTTTGGAAGTCAAATTTAGGAAATGGCCACAAAAATATTGTGGGATTAGAACTCATTATTGGGAATCCATTTCAAACTTCCAAGATTGGAATATTGTGAAATTAAAAAGAAAAGGACTACACAGAGGTGAACTATAATGAAGAATGAGGAGTTGGATAGGGAAGCACCATAGTAGCCTATGCAACTAGGAAAAAGGGAATGAAAAAGTAACAATAGGAAACTTTTAAGCTTAGCTTTTGCTAGTAAATGAAAATATATATACATAATAATTAATAAGAATGATGATGGTCGGAATTGATAACAAAAATGGTGTGAATGTACTATGAAAAAGTGAAAGTTTCATGGGTGTACACAAAGAAGGTAATTGTTATAATTAACCATGAAGATCAAGTATATCCAGATGTCTATTAAGATTCTTGGTTAATAGTGTCCTTATACCTTCATTGTGATATAGAAGGGTATGGAGATACACAACAAAATAACTACATTGAAATTGGCTAAGTCCATTTTGAGAATAGTACTACAGGAAATAAGTGATCTTACAATGGAATCCACATTATAGATGCGGGTCGATACAAAGGTATTAAACCCAATGCGTAAAATGAACTATTGCAAATAGACTAATAATTATTATGACTTCTATATAAATACTATGAAAGGAAAGGTGGGAAGTTTCTCATCTCAATTACACAATAGATCATATTTGTGACATTTGATATAGTTGTAAATAAAAAAGAACAAAAAGAAAATAATTGATGGCAGTATTTTGAAACTATGTTAAAGTTACTGACATTATTTAAACACATATGGATAAAAGTACGATTATAGGAGACCTGCATGGATCAAGTGCCTGCCATGCATACATATAAACTGGAAAAGGAGGCATTTTCTTTTCTTCTTCTAGCAATGCAAGGAAATTCAGGAGGGGGAAACATGGACCCATTGCGGGAAAACTTGAAGCCATAGCTTGTTAACTAAAATCATCTCGTTATACTAAAACTTCATAATGTTTTTCAGAAATAGGTATGTAACCGCTATCACATAATTTATTGGAACAAATGTTACAATTAGCTGTCAAATGCTACATTCTGTGAGACTACTTTGTATCCTCGATTTGGAATTGTTTTGAATTGGATTAAAGTCTAAGGGAAAAATTGTACTATTGAAGTGGATACCCAGGAACAAGAAAGTAAATTACAGAATGTGTCTGAAACACTGAGTATGAGAGAGGTGACCAAGAAGTTCACACCGAGGATGGTGTGAATTAAAGGGGGGAAGAATGTAATACCCCTCCATTGATGTAATGGTTTTCCTTTTATGTTTGAATTGTGCAAATAGGCATAGTGGAAAAAGGCCATGAAAAACATGGATATGTTTATGTAAATAAATAAATTGAATTAATAAATAAGCATATGGCGTCAGAAGTTCTTGGGAAGAAACACTCAAATATAGGATACTTGCAAAATAAAACAAAACAATATTTCACGTGTAAATGAGATAGGAAAATTATTTTATGATAGAATTCTAGATAGGATTGATGGATGGGAGAGAAAATCCATTAGGCTGCTTAGCTGGAGAAAGATACTAAGCATGGAAAAAAAACATAGAGGGAGAGAGAGACGAGATTTTATGGGAAAAACCTAGGCAAGTGGATGAAAATATCCACAAAAGTGGGGCATCGCTATAGGAAACCTTATCATGAAAGAAGGGAATTAAATACCCATTGAAGGGATCAATAAGATTTTGTTGATTTTTGGACAAGTAGTCTCGGCTCCAGGGGAAGTAGAAGTACAATTCATGTTTGGGTGTCAAGTGTACTTATTAATTATTATCTGTCCTCCACGATCCTAGTTAGATCATTTGTGCGTGATTAGTTCTGAAATATAATTTGAAAATAGTTTGAGATTTTCAATTTATGAAATTGATATGGTAGGTATAAATTACGGATTTAGTTGTGATAATTCTGTATAATCTGGAATTTCTTTGAGGTGTATTAATTTTGCCAATTTTGTTAATATTATATCATAGAAAAGTTGTGTAGGAACCAGTGTATGAATATTTAAAATTAAATGGTGATTGATACGAATTTAGGAGTTGTTAACAAATTTTGTGAATTAACAAATTATTGCCACCATAATAGAGGAATGATGTCTCTACCGAGCTGGGGAGAAAAGGTAAGAAATATATAGTTCAGTAAGCTACACTCAGAATTGTTAAAGATTATCTAGTAACTTGACAATAAGGAGTATTATTTCATTTTCAATTGTGTTCCATGGGTTATAGGTTATTGTCCAAGGTGATGATAATTTGATGCCATATACTCGTTGTTTTATTTTAAAGATATTTAGAGGCTAGAAATTAAGTAATAGGGGACATACGTAGGTATGGGTAGCAGAAATTAGAGCACCAATGAAATGCGATTTATAAAAACTAAATGGGGAATCTAGATTGAAACATTTGCATCTACAAGTGGAATAAAAATGGTGCCAAAATGTATGAGCTACCAATTGAATTGCATGTTGTATTTGTTCAACCTAGATGAACCGGCTACATTATATATACACTGTTACACTATGTTACCTAGGCCACTTGAATAATAAAAAAATAAATGGAACTAAACGATAAACTAGGGAAGCATTCGCTACATAGCTACGCTCTAGTTGAAAGTTGGGGATGGTCATGTGATAACTAGCAGCACTCTAAATAGATTGTAAATACAATGAGTTCCATTCTCATAGTTGGGTATTGACCAAGTAGGGATTTACACGACTATGGGTTGGTCTCCATGAAACAACTCACATATTAATTTAGGGAAAGAAATCCTGGAAAATGTGGAGTCCAAACCATGGTATATTCCATTATATTTGGAAGAAATGGAAGCGAAAAGATCGTATTTGGTTGTAAGAAGATAGTGTCCTACCTTTGAATGGATACTATAGTACATGAATTTGATATTTGGGAAAAGGATAATCTTTCCATGATCAATTGACACAATATATGGGACACCTCATACTGTTGTGAGTAAGGGAAACTAGAAAATCCGCCTGCCAAGGTGAGGGGTCATATTTCAAGTTTGGTGTTATATGTTACATTACGTTAAGGCCTTAACTCATCTCTAGGAATCCATAATTTCCATGTATAAGACTCACCAAGCCTTTTGGTGCATGTGAAACATTTACATGTGGAAGGAGTTTTGTGGTAAAATAGTGTACAACCAAATAACATTGATGATTACCCAACAATGGAGAAACAAAAAGGGTATATGGGATCAACTTGTAACATGAGGATTGTTAGGGTCCCACCCTAACCCCCTTATTTATGTAGTGGGATCACGTAATAATAAAGAGTCAATAAAGCCCATATTAATAATTGTAAGTGGTTAACCCGCTATTTATTACGGGACCACAGTTAGTTGCAAATGGGCCTAGTATTAGGTACATGGTATTAATAAAACCCATTGTATTGATCCATGGTATTACATGTATGAGTCATATATAAAGGATAGAGACTCCTTGTGAGGAGCATCGTGTGTCTTATTTTTGAATCGAGCTCTGCTCTATTGGAGGTTGCCCGCTCGAAGAGGCCAGTGAACATTGCTTCTGAATAACAAAGTATTTACTGTTGACTCTCACTATTCTATGTTCTGGGTATTTTTCTTTGCATATTTTGTATTTGGGTATCTTTTGCAGGTTAAAAGCATAACAAGTGGTATCAGAGCTCTTTCCAGGGCCGGTGGGAACTCCATTTCTTAACAATTTTTTTTTTTTGGCTAGAGACATATTCCGGCGTCTTTAAACCATGGGATCTGTCGTTGAGCGCATAAACCTACAGATTTGGGGAGGCATGCATGCAGGAAATACAAGAGGTGGTCACGCTTGTTGAACTCCCTTATAACCCATGTGGGTACCCCTTCGAGTAGTAGCGCATTAGACAGAACCGCGTACAGAATGTCTTCCACGTACCTTCTGGGTATATCGGAAGCCCCCTAGCTCGTCTGCAACCTAGCCATAGATAAACAGTCGGCCACCTTGCTGCTACATTACACCAAGAACAACACTCAGAGAGATTACTCGCCCATAAGATAGGGTAGTCGGGTTGTACAGCTAAGGGTACGGTTGATCCTCCTTAGTTAGAGCCCTGAAACATTGGGCCGAGTACTACTGTGAGACCCTTATGTATATTGCGATCTGTAGCACCTGACACTCCTTGAGACCATAGCTCCCTTTATCTTGGGATCACGCATCATCTCCGCCAGATCTGCTCGCGCAAAGGGGTGCAACAGCAGCAGACATCAGTCCGATCTATTAGATCCATCAGATCCGCAGCAACAATCTATTCCGCCATTCAGATCTCTCAGATCAACCTGATCTAAGTAGTTGTGTGGGGTTCCTATACCGGAGCATGATTTTCGCAAGACTTTTGAGAGCATTAACATTTTGAGGATTCAGCGACTGCAGTATTCCTAAGGGGCGCTTATTGGTGATCTAGCCCATCAGAATCAGGACGACGAGCTGAGCACAGTGGTACCATTCAATTCTTAGTGAAAAACGTTTTTGGCGGTCCCAAATTTTAAGAAGCATAAGGGCGGTGCATGGTAGCAACTAGAGCCCAAGCGATGGCCAATGAGAGGATGGACAAACTTGAACAAATCTTGCAATCCATCCAATTTCAGCTTGACAATCTAACAATATTAGTCCCGAACGCAATCCAGAAGGGCAAGGAGGTAGCCCCTGAGGAAGAGAATATTGGAAATGGACACAGTGAGGGTGAGTCTAGACATTCTCCTCACCTATGGGGCTCCCAAAAACAACAATCCCGTCCGAGACCTCCCAAATTGGATATGCATAAATTTGATGGTTCTCACCCAGCGACATGGATAGTACAAATGGAGCAGTATTTCAATTTGAATAACATCCTAGATGATGAGACTCAGCTTATGGTGGGGAGCATGTACTTGGGTAATGAAAGGTGGCAATGGTTGGAATGGCATCAACATTGCAATACAACTTTTAGGACTTGGGACAAATTCAAAAAAGATCTTATAGACCGCTTTGACTAGGAATCTGCTTTTTTGGGTCGTCTTACTAAGCTCCGACAGACGGCACAGTGGATGAATATATTATAGCCTTTGAAGCCTTAGCCTTCCGCACTAGGGGTCTCTCAGATGTGTTCTACACGGAATGTTTTATCAACGGTCTTAAAGAGGCCATAAAAGCCCACGTCCAACTGCACCACCCTCCCACATGGATTGAGGCTTGCAAGGTAGCTCGTAATGTTGAACGTGTATTAGCAGCCCTGGCCACCTACCCAAATTTCACCACCAAGGGTCGCACCACACAGGCTCACAACACGACTCAAACACTTAAGGTTCAAAAGGTGTCACCAGTAGAAATGGCCGAAAGAAGAAAGCAGGGATTATGTTACTACTGTGATGAAAAATAGTCCCCAGGTCACAAATGCAAGGAGCCCAATTTTTTTCAAATTGATGCCACTGATTACAGCTCATCAGAGGAATATCCACCACTTGAGGAGCCTGAGGTGGTAGAAGAAGATAACCAAAAGGACAATGTCCCTGACGAACCAGTTATTTCACTGCATGCTCTGGCAGGGATTTCTTCACCTCAAACTCTCAAAATCAGAGGTTTTATTAAACATTGCCCAGTAGTAGTCCTGATTGATAGTGGAAGTACACATAATTTCATCCATCAAAAAAGGCGCAGAAGCAGTGCATTGTTTTGTACGAGTAGTTTCTAACTTCCAAGTCCAAATTGTGGATGGGGGCACAATGAAATGTGAAGGCCACTGTGAAAATGTCAAACTTCAAATGGGGGATTATTAGTTGAAGACCCACATGTTTGCAATACACATGGGTGGGTGTGACATTGTCCTAGGGGCTGAATGGCTTCGCACTCTGGGGCCAATCACAATGGATTTCCAGGAGTTATATATGAGTTTTAAGAAGAACAACTCCACACATACCCTCCGTGGACTCCAGGCGGGAGCACCCTCTATCATCAGCTCACATAGGATGGAAAAATTGTTAAAAAAGGGACATCATGGAGTTATAGCTCAATTTAATGCCATCTAGGGAGTCGAAACTAAGTCTCTTCCGATTCACCTGGAGATGCAACATATTTTAAATAACCATCTACCAGTCTTTGACAAGCCTCATGAGCTTCCACCCTCGAGAGGGGAACATGATCATAGCATCACCTTGGTTCCTAGGGCCCAACCCCCAAATGTGCGCCCTACATATATCAGTTCACCCAAAAGAATGAAATAGAAGAAATAATCAAGGAACTTTTTGAAGCATGGGTCATACATCCCAACATTAGTCCTTATTCATCATCGGTGGTCATGGTACTCAAGAAAGAAGGGGAATGACGGATGTGTCCAGACATTAGGGCCCTCGATAAGTTGACAGTCAAAGACAAATTTCCCATCCTGGTGGTTGATGATTTGCTCGATGAACTCAATGGGGCTCAATTCTTCACTAAGCTGGATCTTCGCTCAGGCTACCACCAAATTCGCATGAAGGAAGTTGACATTCCAAAAACCTCTTTTCGAACTCATGAAGGCCATTATGAGTTCTTGGTCATGCCATTCGGTCTTTGTAATGCCCCATCTACTTTTCAGAGCCTTATAAACCATCTTCTCAAACCATATCTCAGGAAATTCGTTCTTGTCTTCTTCGATGACATCCTCATCTATAGTTGCACTTGGGCCGCACATCTTCAACATGTAGATCTACTTTCGCAATTGCTCCGCAAGCATCAATTATTTGTTAAGATGTCCAAGTGTTCGTTTGGCATGGAAGAAGTTGGGTATTTGGGCCACATTGTGGGGCGTGCAGGTGTCAAGGTGGACACCAAAAAGATCCAGGCAATGCAGGATTGGCCTCAACCTAATACTTTGAAGAGCCTGAGAGGATTTTTGGCTCTCACGGGCTATTATCGCAAATTCGTTCGCAATTATGGTCGTATAGCGAAGCCCCTCACGTAACTCCTGAAGAAAAAATCATTCTTCTGGAATGAGGATGTACATCAGGCATTTACAGCTCTCAAAAATGCCATGTTTTCTGTTAGCTCCTGCTGCAGCAGGTATTCATTTTTCATGATTGGCATTTCACAGGCCAAATATGTCGTACTTTGCTTGCTGCAATGCTCCATATTTGCTCAAACAGTCTCCAAATGAAGAAGGCTACTTCAAGATTCATTCAATTTCCTTCAAATTTTGTAAAAGTTTTCCTGGTATCGCTACTTTTAGTTAAAGGGAGGTCCAAACAGTT
>APFE031271932.1:29284-40119 GCA_000404065.3 Pinus taeda | reverse complement strand
TTACTGTGCCTCTTTATTCGAGAATCCTACCTTCCTTCCAATCACAGTCAACATTCCCTTGAAGTCAGAAAGCTAGCCTAAAATCATCAACTAAGGTTGAACCTAAAGGAGAGAGCCCTCTCCGATTGCAGGTGGGCTAGAACCTGCAATCAGAAGATTGGTTTGTGGTTACCTCGGTCGTATCCCTAATAGGAGCCTAGGGACAACCTGAGTGATAACATGTTCCACTCCAGTCTTAGCACTACCGGATTTCACCAAACCTTTTGTCATTGAATGTGATGCTTCGGGTACAGGTATTGGGGCAGTTTTAATGCAGGAAGGTCAACCTTCGGCCTTCACAAGCCAACAACTAAGTGGGAAGAATTTGGGTCAATCTACCTATGAGAAGGAAATGATGGCCATCTTACACGCAGTAGAGACCTGGTGACCTTACTTATTGGGGCGACGTTTCCAAATCCACACAGACCATAACAGTCTTAAATATTTTTTGGAGCAACGCCTATCCTCCCCACAACAAAATAAACGGCTCGCCAAAATGATGGGATATGATTATGAGATCGTTTACAAAAAAGGGCAAGAAAATAGGGTAGCAGATGCATTATCTCACCAATTTGAGGAAGAAAGCACCCTGCTAGCAATTTCCCTTCCCATTCCAGAATGGATTGAAGAGGCTCGCAGGGAATGGTTTTCACATCCCGGGCTCTCCCAACTCATTTCTCAATTGCAGGCGGATCCAAATCCCACCAAGGGCTACTCGCAGAAGAATGAGATTCTTCGCTACAAGGACAGAGTCGTAATATCACCAACATCCAGCCTCAAAAGTCGCATTTTGGCAGAATTGCACTCATCCCCCGTTGCAAGACATTCAGGCTTTCAGAAGACGTATGCTCACACCGGAAGATCATTTTTTTGGACAGGCATGAAAAAGGACATCCTTAATTTTGTAGTAGAATGCGATGTATGTGAACGCCACAAAGGGGAGACCGTCAAAGCACCAGGGACATTACAAACATTGCCCATCCTGGCATCAATATGGATGGAGGTTTCTACGGATTTCATTACAGGTCTTCCAAAGTCCGGAAACAAGTAAGTCATCATGGTGGTTGTGGACAGACTTTCGAAGTATGCTCATTTCTGTGCCCTACCCCATCCGTTTACACTGACTTTGGTCGCTCAACCTTTCATGGATCAGATCTTCAAACTGCATGGCATGCCCACTTCTATTGTGTCCTATCGTGACCCGATCTTCACCAATAATTTTTGGCAGGAACTCTTCAGGCTATAAGGCACCCATCTAAAACTCAGCACTTCCTATCATCCACAAATAGATGGTCAAACTGAAGCCATCAACAAATGTCTGGAAACCTACCTTAGGTGTTTCACTTCAGAAAAGCAACATCTGCGGGTTCAGTGGTTACCTCTGGCTGAATGGTGGTATAACACCAATTATCATGCCACCACCAAAATAACTCCCTATGAAGTAGTATATGGTCAACTCCCTCCTTCCCCTACTTCTTATATCAAAGAATGCTCAAAGGTACAAGTAGTGGATCAACTCCTAGAAATCCGTTCAACCATGCTTGCCCATCTTAGAGAGAATCTTCATCAAGCTCAAAACCGCATGAAGCAACAGGTAGATCAGCATCGCTCAGCGCGCCAATTTCAGGAAGGGGATCAGGTATTTTTTAGGCTGAAACCCTATAAGAAAACATCACTCAAAGAAAAGGGTTGTCAAAAACTATCTCCAAAATTCTACGGACGATATCAAGTACTTCAGTGCATTGGAGAAGTAGCATACAAGTTGGCTTTGCCACCTACGGCAAAAATCCATCTAGTTTTCGATGTCTCATGCCTCAAGAAAGCGATTGGGAAAAATTGCAGAATTCAAACCAGTCTACCTGAATTGGACGAGGAAGGGTTAATCTGGCTCCAACCTGAACAGGTCATGGACACACGAGAACGACCCCTGCGTGGCCGAGTGATTAAGGAAGTCCTCGTCAAGTGGAAAGACACCTCTCCGGAAGATGCAACTTGGGAACCAGCCACTATTCTTCAGTAGTTTCCATAGCTTCAGCCTTGAGGACAAGGCTATTCTTAAGGGGGAGGCCATATTAGGGTCCCAACCTAACCCCCTTATTTATGTAGTGGGATAATGTCATAATAAAGAGTCAATAAAGCCCATATTAATAATTGTAAGTGGTTAACCCGCTATTTATTACGGGACCACAGTTAGTTGCAAATGGGCCTAGTATTAGGTAGATAGTATTAACAAAACCCATGGTATTGATCCATGGTATTACATGTATGAGTCATATATAAAGGATAGAGACTCCCTGCGAGGAGTATCGTGTGTCTTATTTTTGGATCGAGCTCTGCTCTATTGGAGGTTGCCCCCTCGAAGAGGCCAGTGAACATTGCTTTTGAATAATAAAGTATTTGTTGTTGACTCTCACTATTCTATGTTCTGGGTATTTTTCTTCGCATATTCTGTATTTGGGTATCTTTTGCAGGTTAAAAGCATAACAAGGATGAATTGACTCATTAAGGGTTATATTTTTTATGACTAAACAACTGAGAAAACATTTAATGAATTTAACTATAAAACCCTGAATGGACCCTTTCAAAACATGGCATAATGTAAGAGTCCAATTAGCACAGAAAGTAGAAAGATGATAAATGGCTTCCAAGAAGCGAAATCAGAATTATAGCAGATGGACATCTAATTCAATGTAAACAGTTCTAATCAATAATACCAATGTAAGCTAAATGGAAACATTCAAATATAGATGAGAACAATGGACAGTGTCAAACCTGGAAAAATTAACAATAAATAATGATGACAAAAGAACCAAAAGCATCATTAAGGTTACAAGATCGGAATAACAAAATTTTACAGTCTCCTTCCCTCAAGCCGTAATACTTATAGTTAAATTAGGGGCTTTAGATAATTAATCATTTTAATTAAGACTCAAAAGCTAAATGAGAAATCCAATAGTGTATGCGATAATAATATTCCTTATAAAAGAAACACTAATTCCAAAGCACTATTTTTATACCGCCGATTGAGCATAGATACTACAATGTACACATTACCAATAAAATTTAAGTATAATTTGTAGCAATTCAGACTTCATACATAATGCATCTACAAAAAAAACCCTTCTTTGGTCTGGTAACACATTGGAGGATGGCACTGACCTTCAGTAGGATGACGAAAAATTAGTTGAGAATGTAATGCCAATCTTGCCTGGAGGTACTCAGGGTGTAAAGGGTTGTGTGAAAAGTTATAAGAAAAGAGGTAAATAAATGTAACTACAAAACCCTACCGGATTAGAAATGTAGATTGGGAGGAAATGACAGAGTCTAGTAGAGAAGATTTATGCATGAAAAGTTGGAGAAAAACCATCAAACACATTCATCACTGAACCAAAACCTAATCATGTAACATTCAGAACAATACATGGAGAATTAAAATAGATTTAAATTTTAAATGGAAAATGTGTCTTAATGTTCATTATAGCTGCCCACTATAAAGAAATAATTAAATAATATATTTACTCGAATATAGGCATTGTTGTCTCACTTGATCTCTAGATCTGCATAAATATTCCTTGTTCTATATTATTGTAGTCGAACCGGTTGTCAAATGCATGAGCTTGGCTTAGAATGAAACCATTGTAAGAACTCTGGACACCACATATCTCCATAATGGTATGATATTGTCCACTTTGGGCCTAATCCCTCATGGATTGGTTTTTGGACTTTACCCCCAAAAGGCCTCATATTAATGGAGATATTTGTCCATCCTTATATACCCATGATCCTCCCCACTTCTAGTCAATGTGGGACTTTGGTCGTATACCCAACAATCCTCCCCTCAAACAAAGGGCCATCGAGCGTCTCCTCAAACGATTATCCATCCGTCCACTCTCTACCAACAAAGATTATCCTCTCCAATGCATTGGAAGCACACGCCTTACATGGAGCACCACCTGCCTCGAGAGCTTTCTCTATCCCATGTAAACTCCTCTTCACCGTGTTGGGACAAGGACATGTCCATGAAGAATCTGGAGCACACCGCCTGTCTAACCCAGCTCATCAACAGATCCCATCGTGATATTACCGGGGCCCACCACCTTCGTTCGGCATTCCGAGGATTGATCCACTTGGCTAACTTCAGAGCTTGGTTCCGATACCACTTGTAAGAACTCTAGACACCACATATCTCCATAATGGTATGATATTGTCCACTTTGGGCCTAAGCCCTCATGGATTTGTTTTTGGGCTTTACCCCCAAAAGGCCTCATACCAATGGAGATATTTGTCCATCCTTATATACCCATGATCCTCCCCATTTCTAGTCAATGTGGGACTTTGGTTGTATACCCAACAACCATCATTCGGGAAAAGAGCAGGATGTCGTGCGTAAAGGTGCAAGACCATTGCGATGGCAACCATGCTTCCTATGAACAAAAATGACAAAATCTTGGAGATGGAAGGGTAAACCATCTTAGGTTTTACATATTTCAGATGTAATCGTTCATTTTTCGCCACAAACTATTATCATTCATTATTACCTGAGCCGACATGTTCCTATCACATGGAAAGGGTTTGGTGTCATTCAAACGTTGGCTATTGAAGCAGAAATAACATGGGTGTGGCATGATCAACGTGTAAAGAAAGGTGGGGGTAGTGTGAAAAAAATAAGCTGATAAATAAAACTCATATATTAATTTAACATAAAATGTTAGCAAGAATTAGGGAATCGAACTTTGAGTAGTTAAGAGGTCGCCTAAGGTAAGGAGCCAATTGGGCTAATGGAACTAGGCCTGGATTTATTCTTAAAGAGCATCCAACGAGTGAGCCTTGAGTTTATGGAGCACACAATGATGGTATTCAAGAACAGGAGTATTTCTTGTTATACATAAGATCATTACATGACCATAGATTGGATATTATGCATATCATAGAAGAAACATACAAATAGAATTGGATACTTAGCCATGACATAACTAAGCCAAGGTTGGTAGATATAAGTGCAATATACATACATACATACATACATACATACATACACACACACACACACACACACACACACACACATATATAATATATATATATATATATATATATGCCTATCTTTTTCATTTATGTTGTAATACAATGAGATACAGGCTTAGAAGTAGGACATGTGACAAGTGGTATCAGAGCCCTAGGTTCAACTCTTGGACCTAATGGGCTTGAGGAACTGAGTGTGACTACATTTCATCAATATATGGATACTATAACCTAATAAATGTAGTTGCGAAAAGTGATAGAACTTTAGAAACTCCATTGGTTATTGAAGTAATATCACTAGGAAAGGAATAGTTTCCTTTTGTTCTGAGTATTAAGCCCTATTTAGTAATCTTAAGCATTATTTAGTACTCTTACACCAAATTGAAGGTGGGTAAAAAACAATTTACTAATGAATAAGGATTGTCTTAAGAAGGAGACATTTATTATTCCATAAATTTAACGGAAAAAAAAAGTTGGCTAGCCCACGATCATGGAATCAAGTTTAGGTCTGAAATATTTCCTTCACAGAGTGTTCCCTAATGCCAATGTGAACAAGTGGTAGATGTAAGTTATACTACAACAGTGCAACTAAACATATGTAATATGTACTACTGGACTTGGATAAATGAGAAATGTGCTAGCTATGTAAGAAAGACAGTTACATTCATGAGTGAATAAGGGTAGGAGGAAACATATTGATGATAAATATGTAGCATACCATGTATGTTACTCAAATAGAAAATGTGATACCCTAGTCTCATAATTCTGAAAAAGCAATTAAGATGGAACTATGATAACAACTCGTTGTTTTGAATAAACCGTTGAATGACGAAGTGAACACAATAGAACCCAAAGACTGGGAAGAAAAAAATTTATGAATGAATAATGTATTAAGTTTTTCCTCTATTTGAGCATATTTGGTCAAGGCTGAGTTACTTATATGACCCATTTCCTTACAAAAAACTTAGAATGATATAGTTAGAGGATGTAAAACTAGAATCTTAGGTATAGGTCATTGGCCATGGTTTTCATTAGTGATTATTGAAAGTAGTAACCATGTGAAGTTCGCATGGCAGTTTTGTTGTGGAAATTGGCTAATAGCCAGATCTACTAACCACTAGTTTCTTAATTGAAACCCTCTCCATATTCTCATGACTCACAATGCATACCCACAAGAAATTTGAGTAACTAAATGGTGGATAATAGATGCAATTGTGGTGTCATGGGAAGGGGATCTACGATAGACATCTAACACTTACAAAAATAAAAGGAAAATAATCATAAGACCTAAATGGTTTGCATACGCAAGGAAATGTTGTAGGATTAACTATAACGCTATAATCGTCTTCAATATATATATATATATATATATATATATATATATATAGATAAGGAACACAAGACATTTATTTTAGCAGAATTGAGAGGAAGCATGCTGAATATAGGATTTAGAAAATATAGGTATTGGAGGTTTCCGAGAGTTAGTAGTTGACTTCAATGAATCACTACAAAATTTACAAAATATTCAGTTACTCTTGAAACGAAGCAGATTTGGGAGCCTTGTCCCAGAAATCCTACTTTGAAAATTAATTGTCAAGAAATCCTACTTTGAAATTACTTGTCAAGAACTTTAGTAAGGATATTCTAGATCTATGTTATGAAAAATTGTTGTTATAAAGGAAGGACATCTCACATAAGAAATGTAGAAGAGTGTGAGGAAAAGGATGTGATTTTTTATTAGCAACTCTGATATGTTGTAGAAGTGTGTGAGGAAAAGGAAGTGATTTTCTATTAGCAATTATGACATGTGCTAGAAGGTATATAGATGAACCTAACCAAGCTACAATTAGAAGAGTAAAAATTAAAAAGAGGACGGAAAGAAACATCAATATGAATTTATTTTCAACTTATTTCAAAAATTTAGCAGTCAATATATACATTCATATGACCAGCAGTAGAAAAACAAAAATGAATAGTCGAATGGGAGAATTCAGGTTCTCTAATTACTGCTGGAACAAGAAGAAAGAATTATAGAAGGGTATAAGTCGAGGATGTTATAATCGGATTATTAAAAAAACACAAAAAATATTGTTCCCAATATAAACGACAGTGTGGAAAATATTATTTTACTATTGCTGAGTTAATTGTTATGATAAATACTTAATAATATGCCATGGAACAAAAATAAATAAATTCTAAAGCCTATCGTTATACAACTTGTGCTGCAATATTTTATTAAAATATATGGCATAGAAAGTTATCTCCTATTATTCCAGTTAGAGATGGAGCTTGTAGGCTTTAATGTTACTACTATTATGCAACGGTAAATGAAAACTCAAGTATATAAGTGGGTGACTCTTGACATTATTATATAAAGGGTAGAATATTGTATGACATGTATTCATTTATTAAGAGGAAACTTGGGAACTTTTTAACTCTCCAAATTTTCTTAAGATCTCTTACATTATTTTCTACAGAACTAATACATTTACCATAAACATTTATCATCAACATGAAATAGAGGGTTTCCATGATCACCAATAAACACCATAAGTAGTGGGTGATCTAGCTAAGTGTTTCATGATATGATGGATATAGCGAGTTTTCATTGGTACTTACAGCATATGATGGTAGCTGAAACGATTATGATTTTGATCAGAAGGGATATTTTTGTTTCGTAGATAAAAGGGATAGGAAACGTATACCTACACCTTAACCTAAAATAGATTAAACGCATGGAAAATATGTTCTTTGGTACTTAATACAGTGGGAGACAAGCTTTAATAAGCCAAGATTGAAGGTGGCAACCAATGCTGGATACATGAATAAGGATTAACGAGGGTTTCATTTAGGTTGAATCTCAACTTATAACTAAAATACCATTTTAAAGTTCCTCCAAAAAACTGTAAAATATACAACTGTGGAAGTCATGGTTTTTTAAACAATAGATATTTTCAGTTTGTGTTCTAAGAGATTAGTAAAAAGACTCGTATGTAATAGAGGTTGGGATCTAATTTATCTAATAAATCATTGTGGAAATTTTTTTTCCTCCAAGAAGTGTACATGACATATGCTAACCATGAATATGGATTGAGTAATGTGAATGATTACATAAGTGAGAGATTTAATGAATATGTAATATATACACAATAAATTGTAAAAAAGATACCGAAGAAACTAAGAAAGTATGAAAATACTGGGAAATAGTAAGAAAGCAATATAGAAATAATGACCCTGATATTGGAGAAAAATTACTAACGAATAAATTATGAAAGAATCATCGTTTAGAAGTCAAATTTTGGAAAATGGCCGCAAAAAAAATTGTGGGATTAGAACTTATTATTAGGAATCCATTTCAAACTTCCGAGATTGGAAGATTGTGAAATTAAAAAGAAAAAAGGAGTACAACGTGGTGAACTGTAATGATGAACAAGGAAAGTGGATAAGGAAGCACCGAAGTGGCCTATGCAACTAGGAAGTAGGGTACGACCTAGTAATGGTAGGAAATTTTTAAACTTAACTTTTTCTGGTAATTGAAAATGTATATACATAAGATTTAATAATAATGATGATGATTGGAATTGATAACATCAATGCTATGAACGTACTATGAAAAAGTGGAAGCTTCATTGGTGTACATGAAGAAAATAATTGTTATAATTAACCATGAATATCAAGTATATCTAGATACCCATTAAGAATCTAGGTTAGTAGTGTCCTTATAGCTTCATTGTGATATAGAAGGGTATGGAAATATGCAAAAAAATAACTACAATGAAATCAGTTGAGTCCATTTTGAGAATAGTACTAGTGGAAGTTGGTTATCTTACAATGGAATCCACACAATAGTTGTGGGTGGATACAAAGGTATTAAACCCAGAGCATAAAATGAACTGTTGCAAATAGACTAGCAATTACTACGACTTTTATGTAAATACTATGAAAGGAAAGGTGAGAAGTTTCTAATCTCAATTCCACAATAGACTATAAATAAAAAAGAATGAAAAGAAAAGAATCCATGGTAGCATAGTCAGACTATATTAAAGTTAATGACATTATTTGGACGCATGTGGATAAAGTATAGTTATAAGAGAACTACACAGAGAAAGTATTTGGCATGCACACATACATAATGGAAAAGGAGACATTTTTTTTCAGATACTACCAATGAAAGGAAAATCAAGAGGGGGAACATGAACCCGTTGTAGGAAAAGTTGAACTCTTAGCTTGTTAACTAATGTTATCCGGTTATACTAAAACGTCATAATGTTTTTCAAAACTATGTATGTAATCGCTCTCACATAATTGATTGGAGAAAATGTTACAGGTAGCCATCGAATGAGACTTGCTAGTAGAACTCCTTTGTATCCTCGATTTGGAAAAAGTGTGAATTCGATTTAAGTATAAGGGAAACATTGTACAATCGAAGTGTTTACCTAGGAATGAGAAGGTAAGTTACATAATGTTTACCAAGCACTCAGTACAGGAGAAGTGACTGGGAAATTCACACTAAGGATCGTGTGAATTAAAGCGGGGGAGAATGTAATACCCCTCAATTGTTCCAGGAGGCATAGTGGAAAAAGGACATGAAAAAATGGATATGTTTATGTAAATACATAACTTGAATTAATAAAGAAGCAAAGGGGTTCGAAAGTTCTTGGAAGAAACAGTCGAATATAGGATACCTGCCAAAGAAAAAAAACAATACTTCATTTGTAAATGAGATTGGGAAATTCTTTCATGATAGAATTCTAGATGGAATTCCAGATAATCTTGATAGATGGGAGAGGAAAATCCATTATGTTGCTTAGCTTGAGAAAGATGCTAAGCTTGGAAAAAAAAACATGAAAGCATTGTGAGAGAGAAATGCGAGCTTTTATGGGAAAAGCTTAGGAAAGTGAATGAAAATATCAACAAAAGTGGGATGACGGTCAAGGAAACCTTATCATGAAAGAAGGGAATTATATACCCATTGGAGGGATCAACAAGTGGTTGTTGATTTCGGAGCAAGTTTTCTTGGCTAGAAGCATGATTCATGGTTGGGTGGTGAGTGTGCTTATTAAGTACCATCTGACCTCAGTGACCCTGGTTAGATCATTTGTGCATGATCATTTCTAAAATATAGTCTAAAAATAATTTGCGATTTTGAATTTCTGAAATTCATATGGTAGGTATAAAGTAGGGGTTAAGTTCTGATAATTTTGTTTAATCTGGAATTTCTTTGAGGTGTATTAATTCTTCCAATTCTATTAATATTATATCATAGAAAATCTGTGTAGGAATTGGGGTATGAATCTTTAAAAGAAAATGGTCATTGATAGAAACTTGGGAGTTGTTAACAAATTGTGTGAATTAACAAATTATTTCCAACTGAATAGAGGAATCATGTCTCTACTGAGTTGGGGAGGCAGGGTATGAAAGGTATAACTGAGTAAGCTACACTCAAAACCATTAAAGTTTATTTAGTAACTTAAGAATAAAAAGTATTATTTCATTTTCGATGGTGTTCCATGGGTTATGATAATTTGATACCATATACTCGTGAATTTATTATAAAGATCATTAGAGGCTAGAAATTAAGTAATAGGAGACATAATTAGCTATGGGTAGGATAAATTAGAGTGCCATTCAAGTATGATTTATAAAACTTGAACAAGAAATCTAGATCGAAACATCTGCATCTGCATGTGGGAGGAAAATGGCGTTGAAATGTATGAGTACCAATTGAGTTGTAGGTTCTATGAATTTAAACTAGATGAACTAGATACGTTATA
>APFE031271932.1:14699-28465 GCA_000404065.3 Pinus taeda | reverse complement strand
GTTTAAATCTATTAGATGAAGTTTGAATTAAAAAAAAAACAACAACAACTAAATGATAAACCGAGGAAGCATTTGCTACATAGCTACGCTCCAATTGAAAGTTGGGGATGGTAGTGTGATAACTAGTAGCACTTTAAATACATTGTAGATACAATGGCTTTTGTTCTCATAGATGGGGATTAACCAAGAATGGTTTTACCCATATATGGGTTGGTATCCATGAAACAACTCACAAATTACACTAGGCAAAGAAAGCCTCGAAAATGCAGAGTCAAAATCATGGTATTTTCTATTATATTTGGAAGAAAAGGAAAGGAAGAGATTGGATTTGGGTGTAAGAAGATCCTATCTTTGACAGGATACTATAGTACAGTAATTTGATAGTTAGGAAAAGGATCATCTTTCCATAATCAATTTACGTGACATATGCAACACTTTATACCACTACAGATAAGGGGAACTAGACAATCCCCCTGCCAAGGTGAGGGGTGGTATTGCAAGTTCCATGTTATATGTCACATTACCTTAAGGCCTTAAATCATCTCTAGGAATCCATAATCTCCATGTATGAAGCTCACCAAGCCTTTTATGCATATGAAACATTTACATGTGGAAGGAGTTTGGTGGTACAATAGTGTACAACTTAATAACACCAACGATTACCTAAACACAGAGAAAAAAAGGATTATATGGGATCAATTTATAACACAAGGAAGAAATGACTCATTAAGGGGTATATTTTTTTCTATCTAAACAACTGAGAAAAAATTCAGTGAATTTAACTATAAAAATCTCACTGGACCCTTTCAAAACATGGCGTAATTTTAGAGTCCAATTCACGTAAAAAGTAGAAAGATAATAAATGGAATCCAAGAAGAAGAATCATAATTGAAGCAGATGGACATCTAATTAAATGTAAAAAGCTATAATTAATAATACTAGCATAATCTAAATGGAAACATAAATATAGATGAGAACAACGTTCCAAACTTGGAAAATTAACATTAAATAATGATAACAAAAGAACTAAAAGCATCATAAAGGTTACAAGCTGAGAATAACAAAATTTTACAGGGTCCTTCCCTGGACCCACAATAATTCTAGTTAAATTAGGCACTTTGGAGAATTAACCATCTTAATTAAGACTCAAAACTAAAGGAGAAATCAAATAGTGTATGTGATAATAATATTCCTAATAGAGGAAACACTCCTTCGAGAGCATTATTCTTATACAACTGACTAAGCATAGATACTACAATGAACACATTACCGATAAACTTTACGTATAATTTTCATTAATTCGGAATTCATACGAAATGAATCTAAAAAAGAAACGCTTATTTGATCTGGAAACACATTGGAGGATGGCATTGACTTGCATATGGATGATGAAAAATTAGCTGAGGATGTAATACCGATATTCCCTGGAGTTACTGAGGGTGTAAAGGGTTGTGTGCAAATCTGTAATAAAAGTGGCAAATAAATGTAACTACAAAACCCTACTAGATTAGGAATGTTGATTGGGAGAAAACAAAAGAGTCTGGTAGAGAATATTTACTTGCGAAAACTTGGAGAAAACCCATCAAACACATTAATCATTGAACTAAAATATTGAGACACGTGATGGTAAAAAAATTACCTGGAGAATTGAAATAGATTTAAACTTTAAATGCAAACACAATCTTAATGTTTATTATAATTCATTGCTACAAAGAAAGAATTATATAATAGATTTATCTGAATACAGGCCTCGTTGTCTCACCTATGTCTCCAAATCTTCATAAATCTTTCGTGGTCGATATTGTTGTAGTCGAACCAATTGTCAAATGCATGATCTTGGCTTAGAATGAAATCGTCACTTAGTAAAAGAGCAGGCTTCCAGGCATTAATGCGTAAGACCATGGTAGACGCGAGCATCCTTTGTATGAACAAAACCAACAAGAAGCTCATAGATTGAAGGGTAAACCATCTTAGGGTTTACACGTTTGAGGCATTGATGCTCATTTTGCACCACAGGTTGCTACCATTCATTATGATCTTAGTTGGCATGTGCCTATCACATGGAAATGTTTTGGTGTCATTCAAAATTTCATTATTGCAGAGACAATCACATGGGTGTGTTATGATCAATGTACCAAGCTAGGTGAGGGTACTATAAAAAAAAATTAAACTAAGAAATAAAACCCATATATTAATTTAACATAAAATGTCAACAGGAATTAGGGAATCAAACTTTCAGTGATTAGGAGGTCACCTAAGGTAAGGAGCCAATTGGGGTAATGGACCTAAGACTGACTTTATTATTAAATAGCATTCAATGAGTGAGCCTTCGGTTTATGGAGAACGCAATGATGGTATTGAAGAAGGGGATTATTTATTGTTATACGTAAGAGCATTACGTGACCATAGATTTGGTCTTAGGAATATCATAGCATAAACATAAAAATAGAATTGGATTCTTAGACATGACATAACTAAGCCCAAGGTGGTTAGATATAATTGCTCTCTCTCTCTGTCTCTCTCCTCGTCTCTCTCTCTCTCTTCTATATATATATATATATATATATATAATATATATATATATATATATATATATAAATACAACACACCCACACACACACACACACTTGTCTTTTTCATTTAAGTTATTAGAGACAGATATACATGGTTATAAGTAGGGCATGTGACAAGTGGTATCAAAGCCCTAGGTTCAACTCTTCGACCTAATGGGATTGAGGAACTAAGTGTGACTACATTTTATTGCTATAGGGATATTATAGCCTAAGAAATATAGTTATTAAAATTGATGTAACTTTAGACACACCATTGACTGTTGAAGTATTATCACCATGAAAGCAATAATTTCCTTGTGTTATGAGTAGTAAGCCCTATTCAATACTCTTAAGCATTATTTATTACTCTCAGACCAAATGTAAAGTCGGTAGAAACAAATTTACCAATGAATTAGGATTGTATTAAGAAGGAAACATTTATTATTCCATAAATTTAACAGAAAAAAAAGGAGTTGGCCAACTATTGGGGAATCATATTCAGGTCTAAATTATTTCCTCCACGGAGTGTGTTCTCTAATGCCACTATGAAACAAGTGGCAAAATTAACTTATACTACAACAATGGCATTAAACATATGTGGTATGTACTGATGGACTTGGTTACATTCATGAGTGAATAAGTGTAGGAAAAAACATATTAACGATAAACAAGTAGTTTACCATATATGTTACTCAAGTAGTGGATGTGATACAGTAGTCTCATAATTCTGAAAAAGGAATGAAGATGGAATTATGATAACAACTGGTTGTTTTAAATAAACCATTGATTGACAAAGTGAACACAACAAAACTCACAGTCTGGGAAGAATATTTGTTATGGATTAATAATGCACAAGTGTTTTCCTCTATTTGAGAATATTTTGTCAAGGCTGAGTTTCTTATATGACCCCTTTCATTACAATAAAGTTAGAATGATATAGTTAGAGGATGTAAAACAAGAATCTTAGGTATAGCTCATTGAACGCACTTTTCATTAATGATTATTGGAAGAAGAAACCATGTGAAGTTCACATGGAAGTTTTGTTGTGGCAATTAGCTAACATCTAGAACTACTAGCCACCAGGTTCTTAGTTGAAACCCTTTCCATATTCTCATGACAAGCAACCCAAGTAACTAAGTGGTGGATAATAGATTGAGATGTGGTGCCACAGGAAGGGGATATATAGTAGACATATAACACTTACGGAAAGAAAAGGAAAATAATCATAAGACCCAAATACTGTACATACACAAGGAAATGTTGTATGATTAAATTATATATATATATAAGTAGTAAAATAAAGTATTCTACTAGATTTGAGAGGAAGCATGTTGAATATAGGATTCTCAAAATATAGGTATTGAAGGTTTCCAAGCTAGTAGGTGACTTCAATGAATCACTACAGAATTTACAAAAGAGTCAATTCCTTGTGAATGAGGAAGATTTAGGAGCCTTGTCCCATAAATCCTACTTTGAAATTGTTTGTCAAGAAATCCTACATTGAAATTCCTTGTGAAAAACTCTAGTAATGATATTCAATATCTATGCTATGAAAAATTGTTTCTAGAAAGGAAGGATATCTCACATAAGAAATGTAGAAGAGTGTGAGGAAAAGGATGCAATTTTCTATTAGAAATTGTGATATGGTGTTGAAGGTATATTAATGAACCTAACCAAGCTAAAATTAGGAGAGTAATAATTAAAAAGAGGATGCAGAGCAACATCAATATGAATTTATTTTCAACTTATTTCGAAAATTTAACAGCCAATATCTAGACTCTTATGACTAGTAGCAGAAGGAAAAAAACATGAATAGTTGAATGGAAGAATTTAGGTTCTGTTATTAGTGCCGGAAAAATAAGAAAGCATTACAAAAGGGTATAAGTCCAAAATGTTATAATCAGATTAAAATAAAAAACAAAAAATATATTGTGCCCTTATATAAATGGCATGGTGGAAAATCTTAATTTACTATTACTGAGCAAATTGTTATGATAAATGCATAATAATATGCCATGGAACAAAATAAAATAAAATCTAAAGGCTATGGTAAATGAAAATTGAAGTATATAAGCGGGTCACTCAGGACATAGTTAAACAAAGAGTACAATATTGTATGACATATGTATTCATTTATTAAGAGAAATCTTTGGCAATTTTTAACTCTCTACATTTTCTTAAGATCTCTTACATTATTTTTCTAGGAGAATAATACATTTACCATAACCATTTATCATAAACATGAAATAGTAGGGTTTCCATGATCACGAATCCTATCGTTCTGTACGCAAAACATCATAAATGTCACCAATAAACACCACAAGTAGTGAATGACCTAGCTAAGTGTTTGATCATATGATGGATATAGCGAGTTCTCATAGGTACTTACAACATATGATGGTAGGTGAAATGATTATGATTTTGATCAGAAGGGAGAGTTGTTTTAGGTAGATAAAAGGGATAGGAAACATATATGTATACCTTTCTTAGGTCCCTATAATACTAGTATGTTCCCTCATTGTTACTAGTGTAGCCACCTTATTTTTATTGTTGTGCCCTTGTGGTCCCCAAATGTCTTATTTTTGTGCCCCATAGAAGCCCACTATTGTTATTGTTGTGCCCTTACATTATCATTGTTATGTGGGCTCTGATTAGATTGTGACCCCTTAGACTCCTATATATAAAAAGGTGGTTTTTCATTTGTATAATCCAATAATTTCTCATTTGTGTAATATAAATGAGTTTTCCCCCTTGAACAGGCTATTTTCTAAGTTGTTTATCTATATCAAAGCTTTTGATTCTAGGGTTTTGCTGCTCCAAACAGATCATCTTGGAATTTTCTCTATAATGTTTATTCTACAAAGTTTCAGAAGTTGAATTTAAAAACCACTTCAGCCGATCTTGATGATTCTCGTGTCCCAATTTCAGATCTTGTCTCACGATATTTTCGTGGATATGAACTAAGGAAGTTAGGGTTTTTGCAGGCTCCCAAATTCCAACTCAAACAGATGACCTTCGGAAAAGCATCATAACTTTCTCTCTAAGCATAAAATTCAATTTTTTAAAAATGTAAAGAATGTGGACATACTATAGTTTGTTGGGTATCATTTTTGGGGCAAAATGTTGGAATAAGGACATGTGGAACTTCATACAAGTTCGCTCTACTGAACCAATCTATAATCAAGTCATCGAGGTATTGGGCATAACTCTCTATTGAAGAATCCAATCTCAATCCGAATTGTGGGATTAGAAAGAGAACTCAAATGGTTACAACAAGACAAATTTTTAGACCTTGGGGATCCAAAATTACCTAGATTAAGCAGATTTAATATTGAACTCCTAGAAAGCAAGAAAAATGTGTGTGTGTTTTAAACAATTTACATAAGTTTTGTTTGAAAAATTAGTTTGAAGTGATTCAAGGGGAATATTTAAGCATAAATATCATTAACTGGTGACCTGAAGAAAGTAAATGGAAACACCTATTAATCAACTCGAAAATTCTACTATCACACGTAAAGAAGAAGAAGAAATGCAACATCATATATCAAAATTATGAGACCAACTACAACAAATTTCTCTCTCGAAAAGAGTAACCAAAAATGAAATGGAAGATAAGATGGATGGTATGAAGAATGGTTTAAAATACGACATGAAAGGTTTGAAGAATGGTTTAAAAGCAGACATGGGAGATTTAAAGAAATACATGGAACGTTTGAGCAGAGGTTTGACGAAAGATATGTTAATCATGATTTCATAAACTCTAATGTTGGATTCAAGGCACACCATATTCTTAATATGAATAAGAAGAATTTTGATGGAAAGGATCCTACAACATGGATACTACAGATGGAGCAATATTTTGATCTCCATAAGATGAAAAGCACACAAAATGTATGCATTGTAACTTTATATTTAGAACCCAGTCAATTTGTATGGTATTTATGGCTTTGTTCTAAAAAAAAAAATTGTCACTTGATAAATTTTTACAGTTGAAATGATAGAACATTGTAAGGATACAAAGAGAAACACCTTCTTTAGCCAATTCATAAATCTCAGACAAAAGGGTTCAATAGTGGAAAACATTGAGGACTTCCAATAATTCAATATAAGTGTAAATAATATTTGAGAGGAGCATAGGATTCATGTTTTCATAGGGACTCTAAATGATAACATCCAACATGAGGTTTTCCTTTGGGAACCTAATTCATTACAAAAGGCATTCATCTTGGTAAGAAAAATTGAAAGCAAAATTATGGCAACACGGAAGCCTACCACTCACAACTATAAAGATGGAAGTGTGGTTTCTCCTAGCCTTTCACAACCTACAATATTGACACCACAAAAATTGGAAGAAAAAATAGCAAAAGGGCTTTGTTATAGTTGTGATAGAAAATACACTAAAGGTCATAAGTGTGCACAAAATAAATTATTTTACATTGATTATGAAGAGGAGGGAGAAAGGGAACAATAAATGTAAAAATAAGAGGATATACACCAAGAACCAACCCTAGAAAAAGAATAAATGAATCGGACCATGTCTTGTAATGCATTGGTAGGAATTACCACTCCTCAAAATATCAAGATAGAATGAGATATCAAGAAGAAAAAGGTAATAATGTTGATTGATTCGGGTAGTACCAATAATTTTATTCATTGAAAGATAGCCAAAGAATTAAATTGATTCCTATATCCAACACAAGAGTGTCAAGTGATGGTTGCAAATGGAGGAACCATCAATTATTCTGGAAAGTGCCATAATATCAAGATATCCATGGGAGAATATGTATTCAATATTCGAATCATTTCCATTACAATGGGTGGTACTGATGTTGTGATAGGAGTCCTATGGCTATAATCTTTGGGTACAATAGCTTTTAATTTTCAATAACTTTTCTTGAATTTTTTTTTGAAGGAAAGTAAGTTGAATTAAGGGGTATCATAGGGAAACCAAGAAAGATAATCAACTCTAATAGCATGACAAATCTTATAAAGAAATAACAACGAGGCGTAAGTTCAAAAATCAAAATCATTTAATTCTCTACACCTCCAAAAAGTCTTGGACAAACATTCCAAGGTATTTGAGACTCCCAAAGGCCTCCCACCTATTGGTGATCGTGATCATGTTATTCTTCTAATTCCAGGAAGTATTCCTCCAAACATCAGGGCTTATAAATATCCCTATTACCAAAAGAGTGAAATTGAATGTATGGTTGTAGAAATGGTAGAGGTTGGTATAATTCAACCTAGTCAAGGTTCTTTCTCTGCTCTAGTAGTATTAGTGCACAAGAAGGATGGATCATGGTGCATGTGTCCAGATTATAGGGAGCTCAACAAGCTCACTATTAAGGATAAATTTCTCATTCCTATCATTGATGAATTATTGGATGAATTACATGGAGCAATTTACTTCACCAAGTTGGATCTTCATTCAGGACATCGTCAAATAAGAATAAAGAGTGAAGACGTTCTGAAAACAACATTTAGAGCTCATGATGGTCATTATGAATTTTTGGTCATGCCTTTTGGCCTTATAAATGCACCTTCTACATTTCAAGGTTTGATGAATTCCATTTTCAAACCCTTCCTTAGAAAATTTGTGTTAGTAGTTTTCGATGATATACTAATCTACATAAAGTCTTAGAAATATCATGTTCAACATGTTGATAGGGTGCTCAACCTATTAGGGGAGAAACGACTATATACAAAAACCTCCAAATGTTTCTTTAGAGTACAAGAGGAGGAATATCTGGGTCATACTGTATCCTTCAAGGTGTTAGGGTAGACCCTAACATAATAAAATTCGTTAAGGAATGGAAAATACCCACATCCATAAAGCATCTGGAAGGATTTCGTGGGTTGATGGGGTATTCTCACAAGTTTGTTAAGAATTATGGGACAATAAAATCACCTCTAACAACATTATTGAAGAAAGATGCATTTTCTTGGACTCCAGAAGCAAGTAAATCATTTGATCATATTAAAGAGGCAATGTGCCAAGCATCGGTCTTAGCAATGCTAGACATAACAAAAACCTTTATTATGGAATGTGATGCCTCAGGAAATGGAATTGGTGTTGTTTTAATGCAATAAGGAACACCCATTGCTTTTGAAAGATGTCCAATCAAAGGAAAGTATTTACATAAAGATATTTATGAGAAATAAATGTTGGTAATACTACATGCACTTAATAGACAGCAACCATACCTAATTGGAAGGCACTTCAAGTTAAAAATAGATCATGATAGTCTTAAATACTTTTTAGAACAAAGATTATCTTCAGAAGGGCAGAAAATATTAGTCACAAAGATGTTGGGTTATGAATTTTAAGTCATCTAAAAAAATGGAAACAAAATGTTATTGCAGATGGACTCTCAAGAAAGGATGAGGATGTGCAAGCATCACTTTGTGCCATTTATAGTATCCAAACATATTGGATAACTAAAGCAAGGGATGAATGACGAAGAAGTGTGGGCACTCATTCAAAATTCGTAGCAAGATCCTAGGACATCTGATACATTTAGCTGGAATAATGATTCATTATGGTACAAAGATCACTTATACCTTCATAATAATTTGCAACTCAAGCAAAATATTCTTCTGGAATTGTACCTCTCCCTTAGGAGGGTAGTTAACATTTTTAAAAATTTACCACATGGTTAATAAGTAATTTTTTTGGGATGGCCTTAAATATGATATTCAAAATTTTGTGGCAGAATGTTTGGTTTTCCAAGAAAACAAATTTGAGACAATTAAGACCCAGGGTTTGTTACAACCTTTATCCATTCCAAGTCAATGTTGCTAGGAGGTTTCAATGGATTTTATCATAGGTTTACTCAAGCCTGAAGGAAAGAGTGTCATCATGGTGGTAGTTGATAGACTTACCAAGTATGCACACTATTGTGCATTATCACATTCATTTAAATCTAGTATAGTTGCTACTGCATTTATGGAAACAATGCAAAATCTACATGGAAACCCATAGATTATTGTAAGCGACAGAGATCCTATTTTCACTGGAAATTTTTGGACAAAATTATTTTCTTGTCTGGGTAATCAATTAGCTCATAGCTCATCTTATCATCCTCAATCGGATGGGAAAACTGAGATAGTGAACAAATGTTTGGAAGGATATATTCATTGCTTTGTATCTGATAAACATATACAATGGGTCAAGTGGTTACCTCTGGCAGAATGGTGGTATAATACTTCCTTCCATACTGCATCAAAAATGACCCCATTTATGGCACTTTATGGATATCGTCCAACGTCCATCACATCATCTCTAAGATAAAATTCTAAGGTTCAAGCAGTGGAAGATCACATTGAGCATCAACAACAAGTTCTCCAACTCTTAAAGGATAACCTCACTTTGGCAAAGAATAGAATGAAACAAGAGGAAAATCAACATCGAATTGAAAGAAGTTTTGATGTAGGTGACTCGCTATTTTTACGACTACAACAATGCAAGCAAATGTCCCTCAAGCAAGCTAGTAAGGATAATAAACTATCACCAAAGTATTATGGTCCTTACAAGGTGTTGAAAAATATTGTTACTATTTCATACAAATTGGAGGTTCCTACATCTTCCCGAGTGCACCCAGTTTTCCATGTTTCATGTTTCAAGAAGGCTATAGGTGACAAGCTCCCAGATGAAACAATATTTCCAGAACTTGGCGATGAAAAAAAAATCATATTGGAACCTTAATAAGTCACGCAAACAAGGACTTGAAAACTACGAAATCGATCAATTTCATAGTATCTCATCAAATGGAAGAGCTTACCCACAAAAGGTTCCACATGGGAGGATGAGAATTTTATACAGAAGAATTAGAAATTACTCACGTGATGAGGACAACACTTTTTTGATGGAGAGGGGCATGTTAGTTTCCTATAATACTAGTGCATTCCCTCATTTTTACTATTGTAGCCCCCTTATTGTTATTGTTGTGCCAATGTAGTCCTCATATTGTTATTGTTGTGCCCATGCAATCCCCATATTGTTACTATTGTGAAACGATTATGATTTTGATCAGAAAGGAGATCTATGTTAGGTAGGTAAAAGGGATAGGAAACATATACCTACACCTTAGTCTAAAATATATGAAATGCATGGAACTAATGTTCTTTGGTACTTAATGCACTGGCAAACAAGATTTATTAATGAAGGATTGTAGATGTAAAATACCATTCGATACATGACTAAGGATTAAGGAGAGTTTCATTAAGGTTGAATCTCAACTTATAACTAAAATACAAAATTAAATTTCATCCGAAAAACTGTAAAATATACAACTATGGAGGTCATGGTTTATTAAACAATAGTTATTTTTAGTTTGTATTCAAAACAAGTAGTAAAAAGACTCGTAAGTAATAGAGGTTGGGATCCAAGTTATATAATAAAGGATTGTGGAAAAATGTTTTGCTTCAAGAATTGTATATGAAATATGATAACCATGAAAATGGATTGAGTAATGTGAACGAGGACATACGTGAAACACTTGTTGGATACACAATATATAAGTTATAAATTGTAATATTGATACCAAAGAAACTAAGAAAGTATGAAAATACTAGGAAATAATATGGAAGAAATACAAAAATTATCAACCTAATATTGGAAAAAATTCACCAATGCATAAATTATGAAAGAATCCTCGTTTGGAAGTAAAATTTAGCAAGTTGGCCACAAAAAAATTGTGGGATTAGAACTCATTATTGGGAATCCATTTCAAACTTCCAGGATTGGAAGATTGTGAAATTAAAAAAAAAATACTACAAAGTGCTTAAGTGTAATGATGAATGAGGAAAGAGGGTAGGGAAACACTAGAGTAGCCTATTCAACTAGGCAAAATGGTACTACTCAGTAATGGTAGGAAAATTTTAAACATAACTTTTGATGGTAAATGAAAATATATATACATAAGAATTAATAAGAATGATGATGGTTGTTATTGATAACAACAATGGTGCAAATGTACTATGAAAAACTGGAAGTTTCATGGCTATACATAAAGAAAATAGTTGTTTTAATTAACCATGAAGATTAAGTATATCCGAATACCCTTTAAGTATCTAGTTTAATAGTGTCCTTATACCTTCATCGTGATATAGAAGGGTATGGATATATGAAACAAAATAACTACATTGAAGTTGGTTGAGTCCATTTTGAGAATAGTACTGGTGGAAGTAAATTATCTTACAATGAAATCCACGTAATAGATGTGGGTGGATACAAAGGTATTAAACCCATAGCATAAAATGAACTATTGAAAATATACTAGTAATTACTACAACTTCTATGTAAATACTATGAAAGGAAAGGTTGGAAATTTACAATCTCATTTCCACAATAGATCATATTCGTGACATTGGATGTCACTTTAAATAAAAAAGAACGAAAAGAAAAGAATTCAAGGCAGCATTGCAAGACTATATTAAATTTACTAACATTATTTGAATGCATGTGGATAAAAGTATGGTTACACGAGAACTGTAGGGAGAAATTGCTTGGCATTCATACATACATACTAGAAAATGAGGCATTTTATTTTCTACTACTAGCATAGCAAGCAAATTCAGGTGGGGGAAACATGGACCCATTGCGGGCAAACTTGAACCCGTAGCTTGTTAACTAACATTATCCCGTTAAACTAAAACTTCATAATGTTTTTCATTAATATGTATGTAATCGCTCTCACATAATTGATTGGAACAAATGTTACAGGGAGCCGTCCTAGGAGACTTGATGGCAGAAGTGCTTTGTATCCTAGATTTGGAAACATTGTACTATCGAAGTGGTTACCTAGGAACGAGAAGGTAAATTACGGAATTTGTCCCCAACACTGAGTATGAGATAAGTGACCAGGAAATGCACACCAAGGATGGTGTGAATTAAAGGGGGAAGAATGCAATACCCCTCCATTGATGTAATCATTTTCTTTGTGAGTTTAAATTGTACTAATAGGCATAGTGTAAAAACATCATGAAAAACATGGAGATGTTTATGTAAATAAATAATTTGAATTAATAAATAAGCAAAGGGGGTTGGAAGTACTTGGGAAGAAACACTTGATTAGGAGATACTTGCCAAAGAAAAGAAAACAAAATTTCATTTGTAAATGAGATTGGAAAATTCTTTCATAATAAAATTCTAGATAAGCTTCATGGATGGGAGAGAAAATCCATTAGACTAGTTAGTTGGAGAGAGATGCTAAGCTTGGAAAAAAAATAACTTAAAAGCATTGCAGGAGAGAAATGAAAGGTTTTATGGGAAAATCCAAGGCAAGTTAATGAAAATATCCACAAATGTGGGATGTCTCTAAAGGAAACCTTATCATGAAAGAAGGGAATTAAATACCCATTGAAGGGATCAACAAGAGGTTGTTGATTTCTAGGCAAGTACTCTCGCCTTGGGGGAAACATGAAGCACACTTCATGACCGAGTGGTGAGTGTGCTTATTAAGTACTATCTCACCTCAACGATCCTAGTTAGATAATTTGTGTATGATCATTTCCAAAATATAGTCTAAAAATAGTTTGATATTTTGAATTTCTGATATTGTATGGTAGGTATAAAATAGGTGTTTAGTTTTGATAATACTATACAATCTAGAATTTTTTTAGGTGTATTAATTCTGCCAACTCCGTTAACATTATATCATAGCAAAGATTTGTAGGAACTAGGGTATGCATGTTTAAAAGTAAATGGTGATTGATACAAACTTAAGAGTTAAATGGTCATTGATACAAACTTGAGAGCTGTTAGTACATTGTGTGAATTAACAAATCATTGCCAACCGAGTAGAGGAATCATGTCTCTACCGAGCTGGGGAGACAAGTTAAGAAAGATATAGTTGAGTAAGCTACTCTCGGAACCGTTAAATATTATTTAGTAACTTAAGAATAAAGACCATTTTTTCATTTTCAATGGTGTTCCATGGGTTATAGGTTATTGTCCAAGGTGATGATAATTTGATTCCATATATTCATGAATTTATTATAAAGATCATAAGGCTAGAAATTAAGTAATAGGGGACATAATTAGGTATGGGTAGCATAAATTAGATCATCGATGAAGTGTGATTTATAAAACTTGAATGGGGAATCTAGATCAAAACATCTACATCTGCATGTTGGAAGAAAATGGCACTAAAATGTACGAGTTACCAATTGAGTTGTTGTTGTATGTATTCAACCTAAATTAACCATATATAT
>APFE031271932.1:0-11533 GCA_000404065.3 Pinus taeda | reverse complement strand
TGCTTTCATCAAGTTCCTTCTTAAGCTTGGCAAGCTCTTCATCCCTTGCTTGCACTTGAAGCTTGATGAGGTCAACCTTCTCATTTTCAGCTTCTATGATGGGTTCAGAATTTTCTTCTTGATTCATGGTCATGGTCAATGCTCCCTTTGCATGAAGATCATGAAGTCTATCCCATATATCCTTTGCTGATGAATATTTTCTTACATTCTTCTTTACAGAATCAGGCAGCCCATCGAAGATTGTCTTTGCTGCTTTTGCATTGTACTCCTTGGATTCTCCATCCATTTTGCTATCATCAATCACTGACTCCCAAATTTCAATCCCTTGAGACTTTAAGAAAGTCCTCATTTTTATTTCCCATATATCAAAGTTTCCATCAAACTTTGAAGCCTCAAATAGAATGCTTTCAAATAGATTGTCTTCTATTTTAATAGAAGAGGGAGACACAACCTTAGAGGATTTGGGCACTTTCTTCTTTGACCTTGCCATTCTTAACTATTTTTAAAATCCCTGACTGTGTTTTTAAAATGACTCACTGTTTCTTCAACAGCAACTCAAAAACTTGAGAAATACCTGAATCCCTTTAGCTGAAACTTCACACAGCTGGAGAAGCTTTACTGATGTTGCAACAAGGGTCTTTCCTTCAGCTTCTTTGACACTTGAAAGAGCATGAACCTGCTCTGTCACCATCAAAGAGCTTGGACTAGCTCTGATACCACTGTTGGGTATTTTTGCAATGGGAAAATACCAAAACCAAACAAACAAACAAACACCACAGAGCCAATGCTCTGTTTCATTTCTTCCAGGACCTTTGCACAAGGAAGCTATTAAAAACAAATATACTCATAACAATCCATTACACAGCCATAAAACATTCCTATTGCTTAAAATATATGCCTGATACACATTCATCCTCTTTGCTGAGAGGGATTTACCAAAAACAACATTCAACCAAAACTCTGTTTTCACCTGAGAATTTACTGAGCTGGGTTTACTGCTGTAAAACCCCTTTTTACATTTACTGGTGTAAAACTATTTTTACACATACTGTTGTAAAAATATTTTACACATATTACTGCAAAACAAACTTTTACATATGTAGCTCCAAAACAAAACATTATGTGCCTACTCATTACAATAAAAAAAAACTTCAGCATACAAAATATTTCATGCTATGTTCTAATCTTTCCTTCCTCTTCGCACTGCTGTGCAATCCACACAAACTAAGTTGACCTCTTCAAAAGGGAAACTCCCCTGCTTCTTTTTCGCACTGCTATGCGATTCATTTCACATACTATACCAAAACTCTACGCTGCTGCGCTTCACTTTTTTTTACAAAAATTGGTCAACACACAATTTATGCACTGGTGTGCATTTATACTAGCAAAAGACTTTGGTAAAGATTTGTTCTTCGCACGCACACACTACATTTCATTTCATTTTTTTATATATACCAAGTCAACATTCAATACATACGTGACCAAAAAAAAATTACACGCATTCTCTTACCCATACCTCCGTATAAACAAAAATTATAACACTTTACCTACCATCTACCAACCATGTTTAAATAATATTTAATTCCTTAGCTGACATTTAATTCCTTAGCTGACAGAACCGGTGGTCAAAAAAAAACTTTACGCAATCTCCATTCCCTGCAGAGCGTACCCAGCTTTGACCTCGATCCAACGGCGGAGAATGGAGGAGCAGATCGAACGAATATCGGATGACCATTTTTGACCGACATTTACCTTCCGATAAATGTCAGAGGCTGATGTCACGCCTCATCCACGCGTCAGCCCTAAATTGTATCGGAGTCGTTTGTACGGAAACCATCTGCAAACCAAAAGCGGTCCGATGAGGTTACTGGCGGTTTGTGGTTTTGCAACTGTGGTTTCGGGGTTTGGACGGCGGCGTTGAAATTACATTTTCACAATATATTTATATATATAATATATATATATATATATATATATATTATATATATATATATATTATATATATTATATATATTGTTAGACTCTGTTATTGAGGGCATTTAAGAAAAAAAACACTAAATAATAAGCTGTGGAAGCATTTGCTACACACATACGCTCTAGTTGAAAGTTGGGGATGGTCGTGCGATAACTAATATCACTCTAAATAGATGTAAATAGAATTAGTTGCATTCTCATATTTGGGGATTAAACAAGTAGGGATTTATCCAGCTATGGGTTGGTCTCTATGAAACAACTCACGAATTACCCTATGAAAAGAAAGCGTCGAAAATGTAGAGTCAAAATCATGGTATTTTCCATTGTATTCGGTAACAATGCAAAGGAAGAGATCATAGTTGGGTGTAAGAAGATAGTGTCCTATCTTCACCTGCACACTATAGTACAAGCATTTGATAGTTGGGAAAAGGATCATCTTTCCATAATCAATTGACGCGACATATGATGCATCTAATACCGTTGCGGGTAAGGGAAACTGAACAATCACCATGCCATGGTGAGGTTTGTATTGCAATTTTCGTGTTATATGTTACATTACCTTAAGGCCTTAACTGGTCTCTAGGAATCCATAATCTCCATCTATCAGAATCACCGAGCCTTTTATGCATGTGAAACGTTTACGTGTGGAAGGAGTTTGGTGGTAAAATAGTGTACAACCAAATAACATTGTGGTTAAGTAATCACAGAGAAAAACAAAAGGAGTATCTGGGATCAACTTTTAACAAGAAGAGACAGCAACTCATTAAGGGGTATATTTTCTTCCGTTTAAGCAACTGAGAAAACATTTAGTGAATTGAACTATAAAACTCTAATTGGACCATTTCAAAATATGGCATAATGTCAGAGTCCAATTTACACAGAAAGTAGAAATATGATAGATGAAATCCAAGAAGTGGAATCAGAACTGTAGCAGATGGACATCTAACTCAATGTAAACAATTCTAATCAATAATACCAGCATAATCTAAATGGAAGGATTTGAATATAGATGAGAACAATGGTGCAGTGTTAAACCACAAAAAATTTAATAGTAAATAATGATAACAAAAGAACTAAAAGCATTGTTAATGTTACAAGCTCAAAATAACAAAATTTTGCAGGCTCTTTCCCTAGAGTTACAATACATCTAGTTCAATTAAGGGCTTTGGAGAATTAATGGTCTTAATAAAGACTCAAAAAGTAAAGGATAAATTCATAGTATATGCAATAATAATATTCCTTATAATGAACACTCGTTCCATAACGTTGTTCTTATACCACCAACCGAACATAGATGTTACAATAAACACATTATCGATAAACTGAAGTATAATTTGTAGCAATTCAGAGTTCATACAGAATACACCTACAAAAGAAACACTTCTTTGATCTAGCAACGCATTGGAGGATGACACCGACATGCATAGGGATGACAAAAAATTAGTTGAGGATGTAATGCCAATCTTCCCTAGAGATACTGAGGGTGTAAAGGGTTGCGTCTAAATCTTTAAGAAAAGAGGAAAATAAATGTAACTACAAAACCCTACCGAATTAGGAATGTTGATTGAGAGGAAATCACAAAGGCTGGTAGAGAATCTTTCAGGTGAAAAGTTGGAGAAAAGCCATCAAACACATTCATCACTGAGCCAAAAGCCAGACACATGATAGCTAGAACAATACCCGGATAATTAAAATAGATTTAAACTTTAAATGCAAACTGGGTCTTAATGTTTATTGTAATCCCTAGCTACAAAGAAAGAATTAAATAATAGATTTATCCTAATATAGCCCTTGCCATTTCACAAAGTCTCCAAATCTGTGTAAGTATTCCTTAGTGGATATTTTTGTAGTCGAACCAACGATCAAATGCATGAGCTCGGCTTAGAACGAAATCGTCATTCACTAAAAGAGCAGGTTGCAAGGCACAAAGGTGCAAGACCATTGCAATGGGAGTCATGCTTCCTATGAACAAAAACAGCAAGAATCTCAGAGATGGAAAGATAAACCATCTTAGGGCTTACACGTTTGAGGCATTGCCATATATTTTGTGCCACAGATCGCTACCATTCATTCTGACCTGAGCCGACATTTTCCTAGCAAATGGAAAGGGTGTGGTATCATTCAAATATTGGCTATTGAAGCGACAGTCACACGGGAGTGACATGATCAATGTACCAAGCTGAGTGGGGTAATGTGAAAAACTTAAACTGAGAAATAAAACCCATATATTAATTTAACATAAAATGTCAGCGCAAATTAGGGAATCGAATTTTGAGTAGTTAGGAGGTCCCCTAAGGTAAAGAGCCAATTGGTATAATGGATGTAGCCCTGACTTTATTCTTAAAGAGCGGCCAATGAGTGAGCCTCAGGTTTATGGAGCACGCAATGATGGTATTCAACAAGAGGAGTATTTCTTATTATGCTTAAGAGCATTACATGACCATAGATTTGGTCTTACGGATATCATCGCAAAAAAATAGAAATAGAATTGGTTGCTTAGCCATGACATAACTAAGCCAAAGTGGGTAGATATAATCGCACGAGATATATATAAGATACGCTCATCTTTTTCCTTTAAGCTATAAGAAAAAGAGATAAAGGATTAGAAGCAGGGCATGTGACACATAGATTGCAGCCTCCAGTTTTTTATCTTTTAAATAAGGAGAATCCCTAGGCATTGCAACCTCTATTTATTCGGGTCTAGTAGTAAAAGTTTTTTTATTTTTAAATCAGGAGAATCCCTAGGCATTCCAACCTCCAATTATTTGGGTTTAGTAGTTAAAGGGCATTGTCTACCAATGCCACGTGAAGAACTTAGTCGGGATGGTTGATTTTTTTTAGAATCGGGTAAAAAAGATTCAAAAAATCAAAATGTTGAAGTGTGTGAATTTTTTTTTAAAAGTGGAAATAGATTCAGCACCAACAAAAACCCTAAGCACCTAAAATCCTAAATTTGAGAGTGGTAATCTAAATTTTCAAAAATTTCTGCCACATAATCTTACAAAAATTTCTATTATTATTATAACTAATCTTCAGTTTCTTTAAACTACTCCTAGCATATGTCTTATCATAAAACTACAACCATGGGTAAAGTGGGCCCTTCCACTTGGGGGCTACACGCAAAAATAAGCCTTGGTTGAAGACATTGTAAATCTGTGGATTAAGGTGGTCGGCAAACTACATGAAAAGCTAAAGCAAACCCAAACCACATTCGGACTGAGAATAGTGAATTCAACTCCCTTCTCGATTCTACAATCACAGATCTACTCGACATCTCGACCTTGGAATTCAAATTTTCTTATTCTGTTTTAATATTGTTCAACTATGCATGGATTAGATCTCCCACCTACTCATTTAAATTTTATGGTTTGAAATACATAAGCCATGTTGGAGAGATATTTTCATTTTTTTTAAATTTAAATTTTATGGTTCCAAAATGTTTACCTAATTTACATTCTACAAATTACTGACCTGCCACGAAATTATATGGTCCCAACATGTATTTTTTATTCTTTCAAAAGATACAGCAAATTTTGTTGGGATAGAAAACCTTCTGCTTATGTTGGTAATGTTCTCCTGGAAATTTAATACATTTCTAACAAACAAACAAAAACTAGAAAACAAAAAGGCATAATCCGTTGTTAATATGACATCAGCTATTGTAAGTCGTATAAAATGGGCGATTGTTGATTTACCGGCAATCAGATGGACATGGTGCCATTCATTATTTGACTGCGTCCATATTTGTTTGATTACTAAATATTTAGCGAATCATAAATCAAAACAAGAGAGGCTGCATGGCAGCTAGTCCCTGCCTAGCTGGTCCAGCCACCAGCAGCCTCCCCTGTATTCCGTGGTTTGAGAACCACATAGCAAATCCTGTGCATGGTTTTTATTGAAGTTTCAGAGCGTAGGTGCGGTTCTTGCCTATTGAAGTTACAGAGCGTAGGTGCAGTTCTTGCCGCCTGCCTGAGATCATGCGGCTTACCTGCCAAAGACCTGGTAAGCTAACTGACCATCGCAACAAGTCTGTGTGCGAATATTGTCTTCTGAAAGAAAAAACAAATTTCTCTAAGAAACCCAAATGCATATAAACATGTTAAGAAAGCTGGTCCAGCCACCAGCAGCCTCCCCTGTATTCCGTGGTTTGAGAACCACATAGCAAATCCTGTGCATGACCTGCCTTCTCTAGACCTTGCCGCCTGCCTGAGATCATGCGGCTTACCTGCCAAAGACCTGGTAAGCTAACTGACCATCGCAACAAGTCTGTGTGCGAATATTGTCTTCTGAAAGAAAAAACAAATTTCTCTAAGAAACCCAAATGCATATAAACATGTTAAGAAAAGTTGGGTTGTTGTAAAATCTCTTAGCAGTCGCAAGCGAGGAGGGCCTGAACTTCATAGATGGCCACATTAATCTGGAGGGAAACCCTAGGTGGTTCCTGTCTCTGACACTCATGGCACCGCTGTGAAAGTTTGACATCGAGGATGCTAGAGAGTTACGATGTGTCGCAATCTGGAGTCTCTGTGCTAGTGATATTGGCATAGCTCTTCCAAATCGAGTAGTTGTTGGAATTTCTTTGTTACCATTCAACAACGCAGATTGTAGACTATCTCACGAATGACAGGAAAATTGCTAATGAGCGTTTAGGGTTCGAGAAACATATGGCAGGTCGTTGTATCATTTTGATTCATCTTAACCTTTCATCGGCACCCAATCCTGAAAGCCCACGTGATCGACACATGGTATGCGAAATGTTGGAATGAGAGGATTAGCATTCGATTCCTCAGGCATATCGCCTTCCACGGCGTCTGATGTCTAACATAGGTATTGTGACAGTGAAACTTTGGCATTGCAGTTTATAACATAAATACCAGTTTGTATATTGCTCCAAGGACTAACATTGTAAATATAGATATCAACGAAGAAAACTTTGGATATTGGTGAGATCAACCTATGTTATTGAAATTATGATTATAACACAATGTTAATGATTTGTTAAACGACTTGCACTTGTAGTGAGCCTCTTTAATGCTATAAGTAAAGCATAGGGGCATACATGGACTCTCATCGGCACCCAATCCTGAAAGCCCACGTGATCGACACATGGCATGCGAAATGTTGGAATGAGAGGATTAGCATTCGATTCCTCAGGCGTACCTCCTTCCACGGTGTCTGATGTCTAACATAGGTATTGTGACAGTGAAACTTTGGCATTGCAGTTTATAACATAAATACCAGTTTCGATATTGCTCCAAGGACTAGCGTTGTAAATATAGATATCAACGAAGAAAACTTTGGATATTGGTGAGATCAACCTATGTTATTGAAATTATGATTATAACACAATGTTAATGATTTGTTAAACGACTTGCACTTGTAGTGAGCCTCTTTAATGCTATAAGTAAAGCATAGGGGCATGCATGGACTCTCATCGGCACCCAATCCTGAAAGCCCACGTGATCGACACATGGTATGCGAAATGTTGGAATGAGAGGATTAGCATTCGATTCCTCAGGCGTACCGCCTTCCATGGCGTCTGATGTCTAACATAGGTATTGTGACAGTGAAACTTTGGCATTGCAGTTTATAACATAAATACCAGTTTCGATATTGCTCCAAGGACTAACATTGTAAATATAGATATCAACGAAGAAAACTTTGGATATTGGTGAGATCAACCTATGTTATTGAAATTATGATTATAACACAATGTTAATGATTTATTAAACGACTTGCACTTGTAGTGAGCCTCTTTAATGCTATAAGTAAAGCATAGGGGCATGCATGGAGTCCAAGTATTTCAAGCATGACGCATGAGCAAAACGTGGCGCAGGATAAGTCATCGTCTTCTTCGCCGGCCTTCTCTAGACGCAACAGCACAGAAAGAGATTCTTATGAAACGCCGTGTAATTCATACAGATGACCATACTGCGAGAAATAAATCGCATGAACGAGGAGAATCAGAAAGGCAAAGCGGCTTGTGTCTGTGCACAGATTGTCTTTCGAGCGCTATAGCCCGTGGAAGGTACATTCCTGAAGCAAGTTTGGTTTAGACCTGGAGGCAGGATTACGAAATTCAGGGTTGGTCTGCAAGACATGAATCAGGAACCTCCTTCGCAACAGCGTTTTGAAACTCGTGTTTGCGCTGTTGCTACTATCTGCATAGTTGGTCAATTCATTTCTGGCAATTCATGGATTCTGGCCACGGGGGTTGGCTTTACGTCAGGATTGAACCGATGATGTTGGTGTAAAATCCCATGTTTCGTTATCAATTAAATACTCTCCGAATAACGCTAAGTTTCTCCATGATCTGGGCATGGCAGCACAAAGTATGTTGCTACAGGCCCTGGTCATACGACAATGGAGGATCTTGGCCCACTTTGTTGTGGCAGGTGAGCCATTAATAATGCTATTTTTTTTTATGTCACTGACAATAAGGTGATTACGCAAGGCTTTTGTCATTACATGTATGTGAATGTCTTGATTTCCCGTGTGTTGCAGCTTACAGTAGCTTGCATAAAAATGAATCGACCAGAATTAGCAAGGAAAGCAGTGGCTACCGGTTGTACAACACTTTCCGGAGGACAAAAGCTGTTTCAATTTAGGACAAAAGCTGTTTCAATTTAACTATATTTGGAAGACTGACGTGAAAACGAATGTGACTTTGAAGGATATGCAGACGCTTGTGCAACAATTCACTTATATATACCTCACCTCAACATCATCCACCAAGGCCAAGCTCAGTGCATCAGTTGCTCTATATCGAATTTGAGTTACAGAATAACTTGTGAGTCACATTTTAGCTGCAGAAGATGGCAAGGAAAAATATGATGGCCATGGCCATCAATTTGATCATCGAGATGGTAATGATCTGGTACTGTTCCGAACAATTCAAATTGGTAACTGCAGGCAATGGAAGAGAATGGATGCGGGCTCACGCAACATTCTATGGAGAGGTTCATGGAACTTCCACTGATATGGGTAAATCTCTAAACATTTTTCCATTCAAATTATTTGACTGAAATTGCAATGGGATGTTTGTTATTTCTGGAATCTGATGGGTTGTTGTTTTGGATCTGGCGGTGTTGGGACCGATGGTATGGCATTGCATTGCAGGAGGAGCGTGTGGTTATGAGAATATGTACGAAGGTGGATATGGCGTGAGTAACACTGCACTGAGCGGTGCCCTGTTTGGACAAGGAGAGGCCTGCAAACCCTGAAGACTTGGTACAACGCCTTGAAGCCAAGCTTTCTGCGGCTGAGCAAAAGAACGCCTTGAAGCCAAGCTTTCTGCGGTTGAGCAAAAGAGGTATTCTTTTAATCATACAGAAACATCAGTTTCTCCAAAATTTATATCGTCAGAGACGTAGTGTAATCATACATAAATAGAAGTAGAACAACGGTTATCGCACGAAATAAATTTCAATATTTTTGTGATAAATTTAGCCATTATTTTCTCTTTTATAAAATATGTCGTTGCAACAATATACCTGGTATTCAACATCCTTGGCATCCAATGTTGTCGGTTACTTCTTGCAGGGTGGAGCGGGCAGGAAGCCACCGACGAGAGCTGAGAGCTATGGTGCAGGATGGAGCGCAAGGAGGATATGAATTAGCATAATGCGTTGCAGATGAAGCAGCAGCTGAGGGTGAAGGCGTTTTAAGGGAGGCTAAGTAAAGTCTTTCTTCCATGCAAATTGACACGCACTGCTTCCATGCAAATTGACACGCCCCCTGTTTAATAAACCTAACCTACACCATACCCCCATTTCTCCATAATGTTAGCCAATTAACATTAAATGTTAGCCAACTAATTCTATCCCAAAGATAGCATTACTTCACTGAGGCGAAGCTGTACTAATTAACCAAATGCTTTCTGAACATTTTCCTAAGTTTTCAAATCGTATACCTCGTACTGAGGCCAAATAAGACGATCGTTGCTGCCATTGGTTACACGCATCGGCAAACATAAAATTTAGTGGGACATATCGCCAACATATCGCCAAACTTTGGTTTAACTTTGCTTTAACAAAAATGGATTTATCGGTTCCTGTGTCAGACTAATGCAATCGAAAGGAATCGATTACTATAGTCCCTGCCGGGCCCGGAGGGCAGGGACTAATAAGCTCTAAGGGTATAAAATTCTCAAAATATATAAAAGGTTATTGATATGAGATCACTTCTTTTATTAAACTGTGACGTGAAACATTTTTCCCATGTTAGAAAAAGTTTAGAAATTAAATAAAATTTGTACCAATTAAGGGGCAAACGCATTTATCGCAAATCCCTAGGACTCTCTCTATATTCTCTATGTATTTAGCAAGAAGCGAAATCGGCAGTTAATTTAAAGGAAATCCTGGAAACAGTCCAAGCAATGAAATTGTCAATTTATTGCCTATATTGACGGTGGATACACGTGAATAAATCTGGAACAAAAAATTCACTTGATAATCCTGAACATGTGCGTACAAAATGAAAGGCCAAAGTCCTCGCAATTAGATTGAAGAGGTTGATGTTGGGGATTTTTCAGGCAAAATTCCAAAAACACAGAATTCAAGCACACAGAGGCAATGCTCTGTTTCCTTTACTCCAGGATCTTTTTGTGCACAGGGAAGCTTAAAAAAATTTACTGAAGAACAAAGTATTGCAACACCATAAAATATTTTCTATTCATTAAAATAAATTCACTGATACATATTCATCCTCTTTCACTCAGAGGGATTCACCAAAACATTTCAACAAAATTACTCTGTCTCCTTTGAAATTTTACACCACTGTGTAAAAATTTCATTTACATTCACTGCTGTGTGAAAACAAAGATTACAAGGACTTACTGCTGTAAAAGAAATAAAATGATCAACACATTGTTGTGTGAAAAACTACAAATTCACCAAAACTTACTGTTCCCTTTTCTCTACTGTGTGAAACAATTCATGGTTTTTTTTAATACAAGCTTCCTCTGGTTTTCTTCATTCTCCTCTTCGCACTGCTGTGCGTTCTTTTTTTTCACACTTATAGAATGGTCAACACAAATACAAAAACAACCACCTACTATGCATATGCAACTATACAACCAAAAAAAAATTACTTGCGTATATGACCATACTCCTGTAAAAAAAACATTAAAATTTAAGACCATTTACCTATGCCCATGCCTATTTTAATCCACGCCCATACATGCCGTAAACAAAAAATTAAAAATCCACCTACGCATATGACAATTCTTTAATGCCAGTATCGTCAAAATAAAACTTAATTTTACTCCACGCAAAGCTTTAATGTTGGCTGTATGCAGCTTGGAGCAATCGACGGTGGAGATTGATGGAGTAGATCGGACAGCGGACGGAGATATCGAGAGCCACTTTTGTGTTGAACTTTACGTCTCGATATGTCAGAGATGATGACGTATGGGGAGAGCCACGCGTCAACACTATATTGTATCGGGCTCTTGTGTACGAAAACTGCCTTCACGCAAAAGCGGTCCGATATGCATCAAGGTGGTTTGTGGTTTTGCTGTGGTGGTTTTGAGGTGCGCAGTTGAAATTAGATTTCAACA
>APFE031271927.1:339729-359120 GCA_000404065.3 Pinus taeda | reverse complement strand
TTTTCTGTTTCCCTTTGGATTTGTTAAACTGAGGTTTTTTTCAGGATGTAATTTCCAACAGTTTTTCTCCTCATGGCCTGGTTTAGAACAGTGTTTACAAATCACTTTCTCACTCTCCTGTTTGACAGATGCATTCTTTTTGCCCTTTCCCTTGGAGGTTTTCTCTTTGTTTTTCCCCTTAGCGGGCTTGTTTCTACCCTCTTCAAATGTGTTTTTCCCCTTGCCTCTAAATGGGTAGCTTGGACACAAACCTCATCCAGGCTAGTAGGGTTAAACATCAAGATGGTGTGTCTAAGGTAGCTATGCAAGCCACCAATATATTTCAGCAAGGTTTCCTGGGTTTGTAAATCTACCCCTAACAAGAGAGCTCTTCTCCTAAATTATTGGGTGTAGTCTTGGACACTCTGACCATTAAGTTGTCTGAAATTTTTCCAATTCATAATGGCTTTCTGCATGTGAGCAAGAGGATAATTTTTTTTTTAATGGCTAAATAAAAGTCAGTCCATGTTAAGGTAACCTTACCAAATTTCTTGATCTCCTCTTTGGTCTTGGCCTCCCACCAGACCAATGTGGCTCCATCCATTCTCAAAGAAGCCAACTGAATCTTTGTGGAATCATCATGCATATTCTGGATCCTCAAGTAAACTTCCAACTACCTAATCCAGTTGTCAATCTTTTCTGCATTCACTTCACCATTAAACATAGGTAATTCGAATTTTACATCAAGTTTCAAAAAAGGACTTTTTCCAGAGGATCTATGTTTATGCACAGAGAAGAAGACGAGGATGAAGAGGAAGGAGGTGATGATGGGGGTGGTGGATCACCATTACCTCCATGTCCTTTCTTGGAATGATCATCATCCTTCTTACCTCCTGAAGAACCCTCTCCTTCATGGGGATGTTTGGACCCTTCTCCAGCCAATTTATCATTTCTTTCTTGGTACAATATCCTCACCATTTCAGTGAGGTCCAAGAAAGCCTTTCTGAAGACTCTTTCTTCTTCTTTTGGATCCATGTCTGGAGGAATTTCTCCTTCATGTTCAGACATTCTTGAAGCTTCTGCTGAGACTCTTGAGGGTGAAATTGAAGGTGGAGGTGATGGTCTCTGGCCTTCCTTGACTGAGGATTCTCTCGTTCTCTAGTCAACTGTCCTTCCCCTCTTTTAAGTTTCAACCTAATAAGCATCAATACTTGCAAGACAGTTAGAAGATATTTGCACAAAAACAATCAAAAGACAACTACACCAGAGATTTACTGAAAGAGCATTTATCTACTTTGCAATTGTATAACAAGAGCATTTCGAAGGCTTCCTGGCTCGTTTCAGGCTTTGTCTATAGCTTATTTGACTACTTTTGATACAAAGAAACAACAACATAGCTCTGATACCAACTTGATCTGAATTTGAAACTACTTGAAAAAGGTTTGCAAGGTATTTCAATTCAGTAGTAACATGTTTTTAAAAGATGCCCATGTCTTGCAGTAAGAAACAAATGAAAATTTTCAGCTGTTCATGATCCATTTAAGCATAGCAGAATTATTTCATTTTACTATTTAACACATTAAAACAAATTTGTTCTGCAAAATAAATCAACCACAGATGCAAAAGAAGTTGATGGAAGCAGTTCACCCCTCCTGGGCTACGTCTGCTGGGTCCAAGGCTCCCAAATGGGCTTGTCCTCGTTTTAATTAAATGCTCAAAATGAATATACAGCTGAATAGAAGTCTCTACAGGTGAAATAGACTATAAAAACATATTCAGAACACATGAATCCTTCAGGATTGACTGCTGTTTCACCTCCAATGGATACCTGCAACCCTATACAGTTCTCACAATACTGGGCCCTAGTGGCTCCTAGAACTTCCACGGATCCAAAACCTATGCAAATGACCCCCAAATGCTGTAAGACCTGTGCCAATGGCTTCAGAAGGTCGAAAATACCCAAAAAAAAAAAGAAAAAAAAAAAAATTCGTCCAAAACCACCTTTCCTAGCCAAAGTTATGGCTATTTACTCCCAACTATTAGTTTCCCCTAAAACAACTCTAGCTAACTGTAGTTAGTGTCCACTTAACCCCGAAATTTTGGCAATTCCGCCAATTTTGGAGCACTCCTCCAGATTCGCCGCTAAACTGCCGGTTACGGTTGGCTTAACTGCAGTTATATTTATGGCATGACCGTGACCGTTATGTGAACTCTGACGGTTTAGGGATAAGGCCCTCGGTTCAAGGGCAGAGGTCATATGGAGGCAGGGCTGGCCCTTAGGGGCTAGCCCCTTTCATTCCCGCCCGCAACCATTTTCAAACTTTAAATAAAACATGGTTCACATTGCTTTCAAAGGCCACCTTTGTAGCCTAATGATAAGGTGTGTAGTTGTTGAACGGGAGGTCATGGAATCGAACCTCACCGCCACCAACATTTTGAAATGCGCCCATACATGTTGTTGATGTCATCCTAGGCCACGTGGCGGCCTCCAGGCTTGCCATGTGGCGGCTTCTGATTGCCCCGCCCAAAAGGAATATTCCTAGGAATATTCTGTGGAATATTCTTTTTTTAATTTTTTTTTGAAAATTCAAAAATTAAGGGTTATTGGGCGATTTTGTTTTTGACGTAACTTTTACATACGGCGACTGTTTTTCAAACTATTTGCGGCGCTAGAATCATGAGGATGAGATCTATCCGGTCGTTTAGGTTCAAGCCAATTCTGAGAAATTTCATTTTTGAGCATTTTACGACACTTGGGACATGAGCCCCTGATCATTGTGTGAAGGGTATGAAAAATATTGGTAAAATTTAGCATGTCTTGGTCCCTTCCCTACTGCAACGTGGTCCACTTTATGTATTTGTCCTCATAGCTTCTGACAGGGTAGTACTGCTCCTTGATGGCATCCGGGAATGAATTACAAGTGGGTGTGGCTGAAAACATCAAGGTCGTACTTTCATCCTTTTGCTCGCAGTAAGTTTCCCACCAGTGCTTAACGTGGGGGGCGACTTTGAGAAGTAAAAAAATGACTTTTCCCAACTCGAAAAATCATGAACAGAAAAATATCCTTCTAATAGATTTAACCATTTATCGACGGCATCTGCATTTATCTAACCCTTAAATATGGAAATGCCAAAATTAACTTTTACCTTAAAGGGTGTTTCACTTCTAGAGTAGCTGTTGGAAGTAGACGCATCGCCCCTGGGTAGCCGCTAAAGGATCTGGGCAAAGTTGTCCATCATTGTGTTCCTTTATCGCTCGAGGGATTCTTCGAGCAAGATTTTGATAAGATCTCCTCTCCCTCGTCATTCTTTTCATCTGCCATGGGAGGCCAACGGGATTTGTGAGGATGGTCTTGCAAAGGTTCGACTAGTTCAAGCCCTAACTCATTATATCTCGACCTCGTTGGGGACATGAAAAGAAAAACAAAGAAAGAGTAGACCTCTCTGATACCATTGATCTGAACTTAAACATGCATGCAAAAACTTACATATATAATCATAAACACAAATATGCAGCAGAAAAACACTTCATTTCATTAATAGAAAAATACTAAACTATGGTTACAAACAAAATGGAAATAAGATAGTTTTGGCGATGGTAGCTTATCTTTGAGAAGAGGTGGTGGCTACGTGCCTATGAACTCAGTTAAAATGAGGCTCAAAGGCCTTTTTATTATTGAACAATAAGAGAAAATCCTAAACAACCAAAACCCTAACTCGAGGAGATGTAACACCAAGAGTTTATGAGCCCTGTTGGGGTTAGTTGGGTAGCCAACTTCCCGGGGTTGTAACTTGGTCATAATATCTCTGTTTGATGCATATGACACCTCGTTGGAAAGATCTCTCTAAGGATTACAATGGTTGACATGATTACCTTCATAATCGCTAAAGACATTTTGCCAAAAAAACGTCATTTATGGTCTCAAAACATCTCCGAAAGTTCAAGACCCGAAAAACTGTCAAAAATAGTAAATCTTGCTACAACTAAGGAAACTGAAAAATTGAAAGAGACAATGGTGTGGGTCCAAGTGGGATAGGCGAGTGGCCACCAAAATCCGTCTGGATCAAATATAACCTATTTAAAGGGGGAAATTAAACCAACCTAGATCCATCTTAACTTTGTATCTATCAGGATCAAATCTCTTGAGATGCAAACCTCTTTTAGAGTGAAAAGAGATTTGATCCATTTCGGCATTTGGTAGATATAGAGTTAAGATGGATCTAGGTTGGTTAATATTTGGGTTTAGTATTGGGGTTTTTCATATTGGGATTAATATTAAGGTTTATAATATTACATTTACTATTAAGTTTTTTAATATATAGGTTTGATACACGGGATTTACATATATTATTATTTATAATATTGGGTATATATATATATGATTAATTAACCATATATATGTAATTATAAATATATTAATAATATATACTCATAAATATATATATTAATATTAATATAAATATATTTTTCATTTTATAATTATATATTTATATTATATTTTAGTTTAATATATAATATATATAACTATTACATGGAAAAATTCTCTAGATGGTGGGAGCGATGGCGAGTCAAGCTGGAGCTTCTAACCAGTCTGAAGTTGTCATTGTGTATGAGGCCTCCATATTCGTGGCTTCCATCTTTGCATATGGTCTCATAATGTGTTCTTGTGCCCAATGTGTGGGTTCAAATGAGTTTGGTCCCATTTGGAAGAGTTGTATTCGCAACAATTTTGTAAGGAATTCATGGGAAATGGAACTTGTAGAGCCAAAACAAGGGATTTTCCAAGTCCTATGAACATATCGTGGCCAATTCAATGCCTCGTTTATGCCTCTAGATACTCTGCTAAATGCTTCATCGACGTTCAATCCTTGTTGTTATGGATGTGGGTAAAGCATATAACGGGTACCATGGTGATAATCACACATTCTTATGGTCCATTTTTGTCTTTGAGTAATTTTCCATGGTTTATTTCATATATATATATATATATATATATCATATATATATATATATATATATATATATAGATGCGCCAATGAGGCCACACATTTTCCATTGGTGTTAAGATAGAGCACCCATTGCTCTCTACCCATGTTTTTTGAAATCCCCTTTTTCTAGATAGAGCTTGAAAATATGACCAGATTTAAGAATGCTTCTTTGACAGGAAACAGAGTGAGTTCCACCTTCCAGATTTTGATTAAGAGCTTCTGTGGGGAAACTAAACTATTATGGGTCAACAAGTCTTCAACTATATGCTTGTTAAAGCAGGTCATTGAAACAAGATGGGGTATCTCATATTGTTATCAAAGCCTTCAATTTGAAGGAAAGGCTTTAGCAGACACATTACTGCTTCAAGACTATAATGTCTCCAAAAACTCAACCCTTATTATGAACACAAGACTTTGTGGGGGTGCACTTGGTGCAAAATCTAGTAATGGGACCCCTGTATCCTATAAGGATTCCACCAATAGGAAGGTTTCAACCCCAAAAGAATAGCTTCAAAGTATTGTTGGCCCATATATAGTTGAACAAATGGAAAAAGCTCCTTCCATGGCAGTAAACCTTCTCGAGGTAAATTCCTTGTTCTCTGTTACAATCTAAAGCTATCATATGTAGATTCAATGGGTTTTGGCCCAAACTTGAAGCTCTCATACAATGGATTGTTTCCACTTGGACATTGGAATTTGAAACATTTTTTTTATGTTCAAAAGGGTTTTTCATAGTACAGTTTGAAACACTGAAGGATCTAGACTACGCACTAAATGAAAGGCCATGGTTTTGCGATAGAGCTAGTCTATTCATTACATTGTTGTTTCTTGAGTTTGATGTAAACTCTATGGTGGTATCTACTATGTCAATTTGGGGCAGGCTCCCAAATCTTCCACTCCTATTCTGCCACCATAAAGTGCTTGAAGACATAGGGAACACATTGGGAAAATTTAAAAGAATCGATATGGAGAGAACATAAAATGGTATTTTTAACTATGCTAGAATATTTGTGGAGATTGACCTAAGCAAAGGTCTTCCTAATCATATAAATCTGAAACACCAAAACTTATGTTGGTCACATGTCATAGACAATGAAAATATGACATTTTGATGTTGTGTGTGTTTTCGAACTGGCCATCTATAGCAAGCTTGCCCATGGGCGAGGAAGAATCCTAGGAAGAAGAAGAGGCAAACAAACAAACGAAAAGGTTGCCAATTTACGAAAATTTGTATTTCATCATTTTTCATCATTCAAATTACTAACAGAGTCTCTCTCTCATCTCAACAAACAGAGGTAACTAAGCAATTTTTAAATTAAATTGACCAAAATAATCTTAGACATATTTAGCATATTTAAAATGATCAAAATAATGAGATGTTCAACAAATCTTGTATGATCGCATATGACTGAAACCAACCTAGATCCGTCTTAATACTGGATCTATCAAGCGCCGAGAGGGATCAACTCTCTCGAGGTGCAAACCTTTCCTCAAGTTTTGCAGTCAAAACACAGGTTTGCACCCTGAGAGATTTGATCCCGTGTTAAAATGGATCTTAATAATAGAAATTATGATTTTTTTCATAGATATATTATTAACCATAAGATAATAGCGAAAAATAACTAATTATTAATAATAATAACCATATAGTATTGTTATATTATATATCAATTATGTTAATTTTGAAATATAAACTATTAATATATTAATATAATATTATAATAATAACATAATACTATATTAACCTATAAGATAATTACAAATAGTTAATATATAATAAGATAGACTAATTATTAATATGGTTGATATATGTGTATCCATATATATTAACCATAGTTACTAATGTAATTATAAAGATATTTCATATACATCTATATATTTATTGATAAATATAAGTGTGCCCATATGTTCTTCAAACTTAACTTCAATTTATAATATGCTTATCTAGATTTATTTAATATTGCTTTGTGAGAAGACCTTGTGTGAATATGATCAGATTAAATATACAATATCAGACTTGAAACATGTAGTGTATCGAATGAGTCAATGATTTATGATGGTAAGATATTGTCATATATTTATTTATAAAAACAGGTTTGATGCAGTGCATGCATGGTCTGTAAATTGCTACGTATGACATTCTCACTACGTTCCTTTGGTGAGTTGTTTTTCCAATTTGTACTGAGTCTTTGGTGGGTTGTTTTTCTAAGCAGTAGTCTATAACGCGACTTTTTGAAAGTCTTTCCGGCGGATTTTTTCGGTCAAAATCCGGCAGCAATTCAATAAATCCCAAGTTTGATAGCTAGTTTCTGCACAATCAATGGCTCCAAGGGGTTTTTCAGGGCGCTGAATCCAAATATGCAGTTAAAAAACCATTTTAACTGCTAAAAATCAAGATTTAACCTCATTTCTCCAGCTGGATTCCGTCACTGGAATCTCCAAAAAGTCGCATTATAGACAACTCCTTTTTCTAATTTGTAATTAATAATTGTCAACTTCAGTCCCATAGATCAGGGCATATATCCTCGTGTGAACATAGCACACAAATTCTCTCCGAATCAAACGTAACCACACAATTTCTCTCAAAGTCAAGAGCTTGTTCCGTCGTCAAACGTGGTCCTCCCTCGGGGGAAGGAAAATATGAAAATTATGAAACGTTTCAGTAGGACCTACCTGCAATGGTACTCGGTGAAGTCCGTGCTGTGGCACGCGGTCAAGTCCATGGACAAAATTGGAGAGTCGAGTTAAATGCAGTACCATGCGCGACGCTGATATTTCGAAGAAAATGCCATACTGGCGCTTTCCAAATGCATGATTTACTGAAAGTTGAAACCCTTGCAGAGCTAACATCAAACATCAATTGCCCATGCAAAGACTTATTCCTCGTCCACACATGAATTGTCCATACAATACAAAGACTTATTCCCCTTCCTTCCAACCTCAGACTCGGCAATTTCGACGTGGTCAATAACACCATTATAAGCATTGCTGCTACTATAAAGTTGATATCGATTCTTCACCAATCTCATATTATACTCTCCTCTGCTTCCATTACCCTCACATTTCTCCCTCCACGCTCTTCCATTTTTACGTGCATCTTACAGCCAAAGAAAACCCGCCATGGATAAATCCCAAGACCTCCTTCAAGCTGCCCAGCCCAAGTCTGCAGAGCAGAAGATTAAAGGGTTTATGGTCATACAGAAGAAAAATGTTTTGGATCTCAACGATTTCAATGCAGGCATCACAGACGATCTTAGCGAGCTCTTTGGGAGGGGAGTCTCCTTCCAGCTTGTTAGCGCATCTCAAATCGATTCTGGTGGGTGGTGATTCCTTATTCATTATAAATTCAGTCACTTTTTATTGATTTAACTTGACTTTCACTCTTGTAACTCTAAATTCCTCTTCGTCTTCGTCTTCAGGCAATGGAATTGGAAAGTTGAGCAAGAATGCGCTTCTCCAGAATTGGATCTCTAATCCCGAAGGGCTCGTTGCTGGCAATACCAAATATGGCATCGAGTTCGATTGGGACTCCAACTTCGGAACCCCCGGAGCAATCCTCATAACTAATTCGCATCATCACGAGTTCTTTCTCATCTCACTCACTCTTGAAGTTCCTGGTCATGCCAATGTTCACTTCGACTGCAACTCCTGGGTGTATCCCGCCTCTAAATACAATAGAACCCGCATTTTTTTCTCTAATCGGGTAAACATGTGATTCATCTCAAATATCAAATAGGAAATAGTGTTTTGGTTAAGAAACAAATTTATGGGCTACTAACTGCGTCATTATGTATGTATTATGCAGAGCTATCTTCCTGTTAATAGTCCTCCTGCTCTCAAAAAACTGAGGGAGGAGGAGCTGATCAACTTAAGAGGTGAATACAATGGAATGGCGGAGACTGAGAGGAAGGAGTGGGACAGAGTGTATGCCTACGATTTGTATAATGATCTTGGAGACCCAGACAAGAAAATGGAGCTCAGCCGGCCAGTGTTGGGAGGGTCTCCACATTTTCCATACCCTCGGAGGGGCAGAACGGGCCGCCCACGTACAAAGACAGGTGAGATTAGTTTTATTGCGCATTCATACAACAATTCAATGCCAATTTATGTACAGGGCAATGAGCCTAATTTTGTCACGGTGGGTGTTGATTGGTGACAGAGCCCGCTACTGAGAGCAGATTGTCATTAGGCATGAGTTTCGACATCTACGTTCCACGAGATGAACGTTTTGGGCATCTGAAATTGTCTGATTTCTTGGCCTATTCCCTCAAGGCCGTTGCCCAAACCCTGGTGCCAGACCTTAAATCGCTCTTCGATTCAACCCCCAATGAATTCGACTCCTTTGAAGACATTATGAAGCTCTACTCCGATGGGATAAAACTGCCTGACTCATCCAAAGAATCTCTATTCGACGCTGCAAAGAATCTCGTTCCTCTTGAACTCATCCAGCAGTTCCTCAAAACAGATGGCCAAAGATTGCTCAAGTATCCCCTTCCTCAGGTTATTGCCAGTGAGTATTTCTTGTCTAAACGCATCTCTGCATGTTCTTATTCTAGCACTTTCTGTATTTCTACCATATTCTGTATAACTTAATTTTATGGGACCGGACTTAATGGGCGCAGAAGACGAATTTGCATGGAGAAAAGACGAGGAGTTCGCCCGCCAAATGTTGGCTGGTGAAGATCCGGTTGTTATACAGAGACTCCAAGTAATTAGCCCCTCCCTCTATTTTCGTGTAAATGTTGGAGGCCCGTAAAGATCAGGGCATAGAAAACTCGTGAAAATCGCTTGAATCTCAATTACGCGTACTCTGTACATAGTTTTAATGTTATGACTGATTAAAATTGACAGAGTTTCCCCCCAAGAAGTAAACTGGACCCGGAGATGTATGGTCCTCAGATCAGTTCTATTACCGCTTCACATATACAAAAGAATCTCGATGGGCTAACAGTGGAGCAGGTATTCTCCAACTCAACTCACCTCTTGTTGCTTAATTTAAATCTACTCATGTCTAACTCTTTTCATCTGCCGAGAATTTCATTTATTCAAAGATTGATATGATGTTTTCAGGCTCTAGACCACAACAAGCTGTTCATTCTGGACCATCATGATGTCTTCATGCCTTATGTCAACCGAATAAACGCTCTGTCTAGAAAGATATATGCTTCTCGCACAATTCTCTTCCTTAAGAAGGATGGCACATTAAGGCCAGTTGCAATCGAGCTGAGCCTACCCCCTTCACATCAACGCCAGGAAAGTGTTCGGCAGGTGTTCACTCCCGCGGAGGAAGGCGCACAAGGATCTCTATGGCAACTCGCCAAGGCCTACGTCACCGTTAATGATACTGGTTATCATCAGCTTTTCAGCCACTGGTAAAATCTAATTAGGCACCATTACATGCAAATTTTCTCGTATTTTACAATACCATTGTACAAAGTGTCCTGACATACTAATGGTCGGACTTTTTCAGGCTTAAGACTCACGCAGTCACGGAGCCATTTGTCATCGCTACCAACAGACAGCTGAGTGTGATGCATCCCGTGTATAAGCTACTCACTCCCCATTTCCGGGACACCATGAACATCAATGCTCTGGCTCGCCAAACACTTATAAACGCCGGAGGTATTTTCGAAACAACGGTATTTCCTGGAAAATATAGCATGGAGATGTCTGCGGTGGCGTACAAGGACTGGAGATTTGACGAACAAGGATTGCCTGCAGATCTCCTCAAGAGGTAATCTTAAATATTACTGACAGAAATCTGAGCTTGATCTATGTTCATGATCATCAATTCGAATTTTGATTAATATATCATATGTGTGGCTACGACTTGACAGGGGTATGGCAATGGTGGATTCATCGATGCCCCACGGGCTAAAGCTGATGATCGAAGACTACCCTTATGCCGTGGATGGATTGGAGATATGGTCTGCAATAGTTTCATGGGTTCAGGAGTACCTGTCCTTGTACTACCAGAGTGATGATGCACTGAAATCTGATACAGAGCTTCAAGCTTGGTGGGATGAAATCAGAAATGTTGGTCACGGAGACAAGAGGGATGAGAGATGGTGGTACAGCATGGAGAACGTGGAAGAACTTGAAAAGGCGTTGACAACAATCATATGGGTGGCCTCGGCTCTCCACGCTGCGGTTAATTTTGGGCAATACCCATACGCCGGATACATACCCAATCGGCCCACCATAACCAGAAGGTTCATTCCAGAAGAAGGGTCCCAAGAATTCTCACAGATGGTGGAGAATCCGGATTTGTTTTTCCTGGGAACGATTAACAACCAATTTCAAACCACCCTGGGGATAGCCCTAATAGAAATCCTATCGAGGCATTCGACAGACGAGGTATATCTGGGGCAGAGAGCCACAAGTGAATGGAGCGAGGATGAAGGTGTGACAGAGGCATTTAAACGTTTTGGCACAAAGTTGAAAGAGTTAGAGAAGAAAATAACAGAGAGGAACCAAGATGCAGAGTTGAAGAACAGGTCTGGTCCTGCCCAGATTCCGTATACCTTACTTTATCCGAACACCTCTGATTTGAGTCATGAAGGAGGACTCACAGGGAAAGGAATCCCCAACAGCGTCTCCATTTAATTTAGTTTTCACTTTGAAAGTAAGCCATTTATGTTTGTTGACAGCGTATGCATACAAGGACTCTGAGGCCTTCTGGTATTGTCGTACTTGTAATATTATCTGCAGCCAGAAAGAGTTTGCCCAGATCCTTGGCTTAGTTTCTATTTGAAATACCTATTTGCATCCATTGCATTGAGATTCTTTCTGGTATTGTCCTACTTGTAATATTAATTGCAACCAAACAGAGTTAACGCAGATCCTTGACTTACTTTCTGTTTTAAAGTTTTGCATGAATTACGTTGAGAGTAAAATTTCTTTCTGGTATTGTCCCTCTTGTAATATTATTTGCACCAGACACGGTAATATTTCCATTTGAATTCTGGTAAAGTGATGGTAAAGTTTATTCTACTTGATTTTTGTCCATACGTTACGTTGATGGTAAAATTTGTTCTCTGATACTCGGCCTAATTATGACCTTACCTACATCATTTAATTAATGGACCTGATTTGGATTGTGCACGCTAAATGAATTAAAATAGAAATTTAAATGAAACACACCCAATGGTATTAGCTCGATTGTTTTTGGTCATGTGTAAACCACTTATACTATTAAGTGGTATTGACATACAACTTTGGCACATTGTTTGTTTTGTATATGGTTGTAAAGCCGTAGTTTGTGAACGCTTTCATGACTTTCCTGGTCTTCTTTGACTGGAATTTCATGACACTACTTTTTGTTTTTATAATATTATAATTTAAATAAATTCAATTTCAAATTATGTAAAATTCACAATTTAATAATATATATCTTTTAAAATTCTTATTCAAATTTGAATAAATTAAAGAAAAAACATATGAAAATTTCAAAATGATCTCTTTACTATTATTATAATGTTAATGGTAATATTTTTCAACAAACCTTTTCCTAACGATCCAATTTTAAGCTTACAGAGTGTTCAGTAGTTTTAATTATCTTTTTTAACATTAAGACATTTATAAGATTTTTTAAGAAATACATTTATAAGATTTTTATGATATAGATTAATCCTGGAAAGACTTTTCACGTTCAAAAAGCCACTGCCCGTTCAGTTGAAGTTAAATGGAATTTGAAAATCCGTATGAGGGCGTGAGATCAGAGATATGTGGCGCGAGATCTGTTAAAAAATCGGATTTAATTTAGAACATGGCCATTAATTTCTAATCCATTTGTTTTCTATTGCAAACAAAGAATGAAGAGCTTAAGAATCGGTTGAAGATTTAAGCTATTATATTCTAAACTACTATGATTATGATGGACAAGATGAGGAGCTTTGATGTTTTGGCTAGAACCATGGAAACCCTTTTTTAAGAATGAATTTGAGAATAACATGGATTTTGATAATGATTTGGAGGAGTAAGTTAAGGCTCTTTCTATTCAGAGTGTGTTGCCTCAACGAGATTTGTAGGTTGAAGCAGACTAATGGCCAACTTATTAACTAACCTAGATCCATCTTAACTCAAGATCTACCAAGCATCCAAAGGGATCAAATATGTACCATGGAAACCTTTTTTTAGAACCTTATTGATGAATTTGAGAATAAGGAACGACCCTAATGATGATTTCGAGGAGGAAGGTAAGGCTCTCTCTATTCACAATATGTTTCCTCCAAGATGATTTGTAGGTTGAAGGAGACTAATGGTCAACTTATTAACCAACCTAGATCCATTTTAAATAAAATCTACCAAGCTCTTAGTGGAATCAAATATTTTGAGGTGCAAACCTCTTTTGGAGTGAAAAGAGATTTGATTCTTCTCAAGGCTTTGTAGATCTAGAGTTAAGATGAATCTACCTTGGTATTATATAAATTTTACATCTCTATATATAAAAGCATTTTCATTTTTCGTTTGATTAAAATTTTGATTTAATCTCTATGGAATATCCATGAAATATTTATAGTATTAGTGAGAGTAGAAGGGTTTAGATATATCTCAAAAGTATAACCTTTTTTCTTTTAGATTTAATTAAAACATATTTTAAAATTAAATATTTATAAAATATTTTGATTGTGAAATTAGTTATGGTTTTTGGGCATGTGGTATTGATAAGCCATGGTATTGGCCTATTGTTAAGAATCTTGTCATATTGTAAGTTTATTGTAAGTACTAAGTTTTTATGTGCTTATTAATTAACTTTAAAATTTTAAATATGATTACAAAATCATTGTTACACTATGCAGAGGGAGGAGTCTAACAATCCATTTGCCCTTGACCATTATTAGTTTAGCATTAACCAATGCAACTTATAATGTTTAACTTTGAGAAATAAGTATTTATTTTTCAATATTATTAGAAAAACTATTTTTCTCCCTGTTGGGGGTGATGAGCATGGAAGATCCCCAAGACAGGGGTAATTATTGCCCCCCCACATGACAGTAATGGCATTGAAATGTGATAGGCAAGAAGAGACTCAAGGCATGATGCAAAACAATCTCAACACTATATGGGTTTTAATACATGCGATAATGATAATGGTGAGTATTTTCAAGATTTGGGAGGTGAAAATTGGTTTTGTAGAAGGAACTATTAGCACCAGAATTATGGGTGGCCTCATTGGAGAGCCAAGCATGTACACTGGTTAGTGTGTAACCTCATTTGTGTTTTAGTTGTGTGAGGATGGTGAAGTGTGGCCTTCTCTAGCTTCTCAAGTGGGACCCGAGATTGACTCGTGTCGGGGATTCGAATATCTTAGTGATATTGGTCTATGGTGGAGGAGAATTCAACGAGGAACTTCGACTACTAGTAGTGCGAAGTAGTGTACAAGATACCAAGTTGGCCATTAACGAATTGTCACAGGTAACTTTGTTTTTCACCTGCTCCATAGAAAATTTTATGTGGAATATATTGGGTGCATGTTTTGAATGTTGGTTAAGCCTATTTGGACTAGCATTATATTCTTGGTGTGATTGGTCCTAGTCTGTATGTTCTTTCCTTCAACGATATTTCATCTTTGGAGGATATCATGGTTCTCTTTGCCCAAGAGTGTGCTGGGAGTGGGCCTTGGTAGTGGCTACCCATAGCCAAGGCTTAGAGGGTCGGTCATGCCACAATATTTATTGTGGTGACAAGGTTCGGAAGGAAATCCATGTGGGGAATACATTTATGGTCCACCTCTTTATATAGTGTTGCATGCCCTGAAGTGTGGCGAGAACAAATTTTAGACTTTTGTTCCACATACAGGAGTTTGTAGTTCAATGTCGCATTTTTGTGGGTTTTACAGAGGCTACTGGGGCATTATATATTGTCCATCTAGGACAGAGAGAGGTGCTTGTATAACCTCTCATTTCCAAGCTTGTGCGCTGGTGGGAAGAAAGTGTTGTCTATAGTGTAGTGGGGGGGTTCTTTGTTGTGTGCCTAAGAATTTGCTTGCGAGGGTCTTCCATGCAGAGACAAACAGGGTAACAACAATGTGGTAGAGGCCATCAAGGCCAAGGAGAACACCCTCAAGGGGGCCCACTGGTTGATGAAGGAGAGTTGGAGCAACCTCTCGGCAACTTGCATGGGAGAGTAGATTCACCTCCCCCTTTTGACTCCATAGAAGCGCAAATTTGTCTAGTGGAAGTAGCGATTGACCAACAAGCTCAATACCGCCACAATGATCTACAACACAATGATATACAACACAATCAATGGCACATTTTAGACCACCAAGGCTCTCTTTGTTGCAACCAGAAGAGATTGCGAGACCAGATGGATAGGTTTGAAGGACACATGGCTGATCTGTATTTAAATAGGAATGCAACAAATTATAGATATAACCATAAATATATGGATGGAGTAGAAATAGCACTTCATTTCATTAATATCAAATACTAAAATATGCTTACAAACATAATGGAAATAAGACTAGCTCGGGAGATGGCAGCTTATCTCTTAGAAGAGATGTGGTGGCTACATGCCTCTGAACTAAGTTACAATGAGGCTCAAGGGACTTTTTATTATTGAAAAATAAGAGAAAACCCTAAACAACCAAAACCCTAACCCGAGGAGATGTAACACCAAGAGTTTATGGGCCTCGTTGGGGTTAGTTGGGCAGCCAACTTCCTGAGGTCGTAACTTGGTCATATTATCTTTGTTTGACACATATGATACCTCATTGCAAGGACCTTTTTGAGAACTAATGTTGCTGATGCGATTTCTATGGAAATTGCTAGAAGAATTTTGCCAAAAAAATGTTGTTTAGGGCCTCAAAACGACTCTGGAAGTTCAGGACCTGAAAATCTTCCAAAAACAATGAAGTGTGCTACAATTAAGGAAACTGAAAAGAAAAAAATTGAAAGAACAATGGTGAGGGTCCAGGTGGAATAGGCGGGTGGCCACCTGGATCAGTCCTCCTCCCTTAGGAAGCAATGGTCTCCATTGCGTTGAGGTCCTCCACGAGATAAGGAAACTTCTGTTGAACTTGGTCCCTATTGAGCCATTTGCCTTGGTGCAGGAGTTAGTCGGCTTTGACAACTCGATACAACTGGATCTCTAATTGGTGAGTGTTCTTGATTTACATGTCCATGATCTAATCAGTTGCAACTTGTTCCATGCAGTTTGGATTTAACTATGTTGGTGTGAGCTGTTCTGCAATGTTGGATGTGTCCAGTAATGGGGGAAAGTATGGTCGAAGGCAATCCATATTGAACATTGGGTGTAGGCCAAGGAATGGGGGAATGCTGAGCTCAAAAGAATTATCTCCCACAGCGTTGGAGATGGTGTATGACCCATATCGAAGTGGATGAATCTTGCGGTGGGGCCCAACAAAGCGCTCCTTTTGCAAATGTAGCCAAAATTTGTCACCCACTTGGAACTTGTGTGGCACTCGATACTGATCATGTCACTGCTTGTACTTAGCATTGTCTTTGCCAATATGTCATGGACCTATTCGTGGATGTGTTGAATGTGCTTAATGAAGTTGTTAGCCTTGTCGGCTTTGGACTAGACATGAGCCAAATTTGCCTAAGTTGCTAAAAATGGTATGGCCACATCAATGGGACATATTGGCTAGAACCCCAAGCCCACCTAAAAAGGGTTGTGGCGAGTTGCGCTGTGGAGAGCCCAGTTATAGTTGTGCTGGACATAGGGGAGGCTCTCATCCCATGTGCGTCGATGCTTTGAGTTATACATGCGCAGAATGTGTATGATCATCATGTTGACTACCTCTGTCTTGCCATCAGCTTGGGGATGGAAATTTGTGGACTTAGTGAGCTTGGTGTCCAGCATCAACCAGATACTAGACCAAAATGTATTGAGGAACCTTTTGTCCCAATTTGAGATGATAGAGTGTGGGATACCAAAGCATACCCACACTCGTTCAAAGAAGAGATTAGTAGTGGCTTCTGCTGTGATATTCTTCTTGTAGGCTGCCATAATGGCCATCTTCAAGAATATGTCGATGACCACAAAAACATAATTGTTTCCATGCTTAGTAGAAGGAAGGCCCAACATGTAATCCATGGAGATGGATTCCCAAGGACGATTAGGGGTAGGCAATAGAGTAGAGAGGCCTTTATTCTTGATGGTCGGTTTGGAAATGGCGCAAACAGTGCAGGATCTGATGTATTTCACGACATCCTATTGAAGATTCGACCAATAGAAATACTTTTGTAGTACTGCCACCTTTTTCTTGACCCCGAAATACCCAACGACCCGACTGTAGTGTGCTCCCTAAATCATCTTGGCACGCTCGATTGAAGGAACACAAAGGTGTCTCGAGTGGCATAATATAACATCCTAGAGGTGAAAATCTAGAACTTGATGACCCTCCAAGAGTGTATGGTATGTGTGGCTGAATTCTGGGTCACTTTTGTAGAGAAGTGGCCAACTAGAAGTCTCATGCCCATAAGAGTTGAGCACGGTGGTTGATCGGTGGTAGGCTGAGGCAGTCTACAACATTATTGGTGTTGCCCTTCTTGTACTTGATATTCAAATGAAACTTTTGCAGGTATGTGGACCACTTCTGATCACTATCATTCTACAAATTCCCTTGGGTCTGTATGAACTACAGGGGTCGGTGGTTTGTGTGAATGATCATTTCCTTCACCAAAATGTAATGCTTCCATTATCGGTTGCCCTGCACAATGGAATACATCTCTTTGTCATAAGTGGGATACTTGTGGACTGTGTCTGAAAGTGTCTCACTATGATATGCCATTGGATGCCCCTATTGAGTAAGGACTGCCCCAATATCATAGTCAGAGGCATCTGTCTCGATCTCAAATTCTTGTTGCAAGTCTGGTAATGTGAGAACTGGTGCAGAGTAGAGGCGATGTTTCAACTCTATGAATGCCTTCTGTTGAGATTCAGACCAAAATAATTTTGTTTTCACTCCTCCCTTGTTGACTTGACTCAAGGGCCAAGTGATATGAGAGAACCCCAACATGAACTTGCCATAGAAATTGGCAAGGCCTAGAAATTTGCGGAGCTCTGTAAAAGTGGGTGGGTCTAACCAATCCTGAATGACTTGGATCTTGGCTAGATCCACATGCATCCCCCTTTCATCATTAATGTATCCCAGATACTAAACCTGGGTCATGCTAAAAGTTCATTTCTCCAAATTGGCACATGACTTGTGTTGTCGTTGTTTTAGGTGGAAGCATCCTAGGGCTTTGGGTTAGAACCCCAACAGAGCAGAAGCAAACTGTTAGCACCTAAATCTGCCTTAGGCCGAAGGAAGGCAAAATTCAGGGTAACCACAAACCACGCGCAGTCTGGTAGCTAGCCCTACCAGAATAGGAGAGGGCTCTCCCCGTGTCATGCTCAGTGAATAAACAAAATGATATGGTCTGAGATGACTTGCAGTGAAATATTGATTTTAGGCTAGTAAATAAATATGGATACAAGAGGCAATTTTTGATAAATGACTGAGTTTCTGGGATTTATGGGACCAACGAACAGCATGAGCAGAGAATTTAACACAAAGGCACAGATTATTTCGTGAGGCAAGACAGGCGGAAAGTCTAGCAATTAAATTTGGAATAATGCGGAATGGAAAGATTGTTTAGGAGGGTGAAAAGGGCATAAACACATGTCCTTTTCAACAGAAGAAGAACACATAATGTGAAACTTTCCCATAGGCAGAGCAATAAACATGAATTCTACCTTATCTTACTTAGAAAATTTCACTGGAAATGAATATGAATGAACTGTGAAACATAACAAAGTACATATGAAACATAAAGAGAACACATTTTCTACACTCACACCACATGAATCTCATGAGCTAGAGCTGTTGCCTTTCATTAATTCTCTGTCAAAATATACAATGAAGAACTGAGTTTCTCTCCCATAGTCTCTCAGAAATTACAACCAACCATTTGCAAATGGTTTTGCATACAATAAATAGACTATGCCCTTGGGAAATAGAATGACCCACAGTTGGGGAGTTTTTCAAATGATTACAAACTGGAAATGGAAAGCCAACCATTAGTTACAAGTGCAGCGTTACAAAAATGACAAATGGCTTGGGTGACTGCTCGCCTTCCTTTTCCACTTGGATAGGAGACAACCTTTACTGAAAATAATTTTTAAACATTGCCTTAGTTGCCGAGAAAAATATAGTGTAAATGAGCGGGCCCACTTGGAGAAAGTCGTGAATCGAAATGTCGTAAAGCAGAAGTGATTTTGGCCTTTTGGTCTATATGCGTCGCGGCAAAAGCTATATGCGTCGTGCCACTTTGGAGGAAATTTTGAGGTACCTTCTGGAGTCCAAATTGTGCCCAAGTGTGCTTGTTGGAAATCCCTACCTGTCTACTTTCCAACCCAAGTGGAATTTCTGAATTTGGTGCTCATTTTCCCCTCCAAAACTTCATTCTCCC